>JANHFQ010004306.1:30817-43443 GCA_032468035.1 Aparallactus werneri
AACGAAGCAGATGTTACTGCATGGAGCCAGCTGCAGGTGCCCTCCCTGGCCGCATATACAAGCCAGGAGGGGCACGGTTCCAATAAACATGTGGTGGAGCTCATTAAGAACTACACATTGAGTATGGTTGGTCAGCTAGTTACAAATTCATGTAGTAGTAATGCTGTCTATCCCACATTTGTCTATATTATCAAGTAGTGGCCTGCTTTATCAAATGCCTTACCATAGTCCAAGTAAATTATAGCCACAGCATTTCACACCTCAAGTAATTTTGTCACTTTGTCAAAGAATGGAATAAGATTTGTCTGGCATGATCTATTTTTGACCAACCCATGTTGGTTATGGTTTTATTTCTAGGTGTTTGCAGATTTGTTGCTTGATTAACTTTTCCAGAATCTTTCCAGATAATAGATGTCAGGCTGATAGGCCTGCAGTTTCCTGGATCCATTCCCCCCCCCATCATATTCCATCAGATCCATGGCAGACCTGAAGAAGGAAGTGTGAGACAGAGGGGCATGGAGAGTGCTGATCCATAGAGAGGCTGTGGGTCAGACACGACTGAATGGCAGATGATGATAACAACATAAGAAAGTTTGTAAAAACAGACATGATCACAGGGTGACCTGCTTAATGAACAGCATAACTTGGGGCCATAATTCTGGCTCCAATTATGGTCATAGCTCAAGGGCTACCTGAACTTGTTGCTGAATAGTGGAGTGATGGCATGCATTTTCTTTCAAAATGATGCCCCTGTCAAGTGTTATATTATAAGGAAAATATAACATAAACATAATAAGGTATTTTGCCTGACTCTAATGTTTAGTTCATGTGATTGGAGGAACTAAAAGGGGGAACAAAAACATTTGAAATCAATGGAATCTGATGATTTCAAAGAACTTACAGTAAATGAAACAAAGTTTGTATCCAATCGTTAATAATATTTGACAAGAATAGGTGGAATGCAGCATCAAATCATCACTCAGAAATAACATTTCCTTACATGTCTGACTGGACTCACTTTTTCTCAATATTGTTGCAGTTTCTGCAACTACAGAGGTTACCATTCGGGAGAAGACAATACATTCTGATAATCTGGCATTCATTTACGGGTGGTCCTTGACTTACAAAGTCCACCTGTAAATGAATAATTGAGCTTGACAATTAGGGCCATAAGCTATGATGGTCATAAAATGGGTTGTCATATAACCAATCCAATTTTATTTTTTTTTCCAGTGGTTATACAGTGAACACTGGTCATTAAGTAAACCCATTGCTTTGGGCTGATTTTTGTTGGAAACAGGAAATAAATCTTGCTTCCCAGCAAATTTGTTGTAAATTACAGCCGTGTGACTGTGAGATGCTGCAAATGGCCATAAATGTGGGCCAGTAGCCAAGTGTGCAAAATATGATCACATGACAGTGGACAATAGGTGGGTAGCCATCAGAGCTTTGGAACTGGGTCATAAGTAGCTTTTGGGGTGTCTATTATAATTTAAACAATTACTAAGCAATTGGTCATAAATTAAGGACTATCTGTACATCCCAACTGGGGGGTCATCCACTATGAACCAATGGCCAGTGGAAATCCTGGGAGTTTCTGTAAAGTGTAGCATTTGCTTGGCGAGAATTCTTCTGCTTGTCTATTAAAACCACTTCTTTAGGTATAGGGTAAAGTATGTATTTATCCTTCCAGGAAATGAGGGGGAGCATGGAAAATAGTAAGTCCCCTCTTCTCATTAAATATTATACAGTTGCTTCCAAACTCAGGCATCCAAATTTTGGCGTGGAGCTGAAAGAACGTAGTCCCTGAATTTGAGGCACTTTTACATTTGCAACGAGGCTTCTTTGCCCAGATGAAAATACAAATCACCAAGTAATTTATGCAAAGAAAAAACATTTATTAAGGGGAGTCAAATCCATTTATACAGTACAGAAACAAGTGATACATACATTTGGTATATGAGAAAAGCAATACAAATATTGGTGACACTTGAACAATAGAAAACATTGATTCTAGATAACATCCCACAAGTGGAATGTTACTCTTTTCCCAGCTTGGTGTGTATCTTTCTTAAAATTTCCAAGTGTATTCAGGGACTTTCAGAATATGTTTCTAATGTGTAGTTGCTGAAAAAGCAAGTTCTCATACATACCAAACAAATGTCCTTGACTCAGAAGAGAAATTAAAAAAGAGATCCAGATTGCCATGTCAAAAGTGCTAATATCTTTTAATGTTAATAATGAAGCCTAAACTTTGAGGCAATAATATCATGGACACCACTTTTCCATGACATTAATGTATGTTTTTGGGATATAGATATAAAAGTAACTCCAACTTTACTGTTGTTAGACACTAAATAATACTCTGCGGAGATGATCACAAACCTCTTTCTTTGGCTCTTTTCCAGATATGTTAATTTGACTAAGAATGTTTTAGATCAGTATTTTTCAACCTAAGCAACCTTAAGATATGTAGATTTCCATTTTCCAAATTCCATAGCATGCTAGTTGGAGAATTCTGGGAGTTGAAATCCGCACAGCTTAAAGTTGATAAGGTTGAGAAACACAGCTTTCAATGCATGCTATGCTTTGGGGGAAGTGAATATTTAGACTATTTACCTAATTAGTTTTTGAAGTAACAGCTCCATGATATTAAAGAATGTAGATGTTCTTTGTCAGATATCACAGAATTCCCTTTTCAGGAATTTTATAGAAATAAAGGCACTTAATATTTCCTAAACTTGACTGTGACTAATGAATGCCATATTTTGACCAAGAAATATATATATGAATATATGTGTATATGCAAATATATTTTCAATGGTCTCTATCAATACAACTGAGATGAAAAGGCAAGAAGTTCTGGCAGTTTGCAGTAAGATAATGAGTGGCCTTGGTTCTTTACACCCTTCATTTCCCAACATGTGCTTTGCATCCTAATACCTTAATGCATGGGCCTCTTTCATTCCATCTGTTCCAACCTTGATGGTAACTAAGACCTTCTTTTGTTCCCTGCCAGACTAATAATATGTTTCTTCTAGGTGCTAACACCAAAAGAATTTTCCACACACAAAACTATCAGGAGATCTGAGCATCTCCAGCTGGTCTCCAGGAGGAATATGTCCTGAAGCGGAATAGAGGCCTGTCCTCTTAAATATTTGGATGCTTTTCTCCAGTTTTCACAGGCTTGAATTTTGGAGTGGTTTATCTGAAGCACCAAGCCATGCCAGACAGCTTTGAAGGTCCTGAAAATACAAACAACAGGAATTGTACAAAAAAGGAACAATGAAGTCAGTGTTTCTCAATTCTTGAGCAGACAGTGTCTTGTGGAGGGAAAGCCTAGGTGTGCAAATAATTTCTGCTCTCCTTGCCTGTGTGCTCAGAAATATGTCTCAATAATCTTCTTCTTTCATGAGACTGAAGGAATTAAATGATGACCATGCTGCCAATCCTATGTGGACCTCATAATTTCCTTCAGTGTCCAGTACAGACCATGTTATCCTTACAATACTCCTAAAGTGATTAGCGTTATTCCTAAATGTACAAAAGGCAATAGAAATGGAAGATGACCTTGACAGATAGCTATTTGCCAAATTAAAGAGAATAACAACTCTATTCTGAAGTGCAGAATGGCAAAGCATCCCTTTCCTGAAAAAAGCATTTATTTTCCCTAACCATATTCTTGTCCCCCCACCCCAAGATGTAACATATACTTAGTTTCTCTTGTGGCTTGTCAGATACTGGCAGATACTCTAGTACCTCTTTTTCTACTTTATATTGGGGGCTTGCTAATTGAAGTACACACGTCTTAAAGCTGCTGAGGTTAAGAAACACTGCCCTAAACATTAAGCATTTCTCTCTCTTGCTTTTCAGAAAAAAATGAACTATTTTCTTAAAATCCTGTTTGTAATTTTCCAAAATAATTTATCATATGGATGTTCTTTCTACATTTTACTCACCAGGTAGGGTCGGTCATGACATTCAGCCCATTGAATGCATAGATGGGGTGCTCCATGGTGTTGAAACCAGAACTTCCATGCTTAGTGAAGAGGGAATTCCAGCTCTTTGCCAATAGCTGACCCTGTAGCCAAAATTAGATTTAGAACTTTTTTTTACACTTTTGTGTAAAAATAAACTTTTTGTGCATCTAACTATGGCAGAAACATTGTGCACCAAAATCTTTTTTTCTGCCATTTTTGATGATGTGACTTTTATCTGATGACTGAGACATCATTAGGTTTTCCTGAATTATTTCTGTATTACAGGAGTATTTTCTACTGTAATCCAAGTTTTCTATTTTTGTTGTGTTCTAATTATGTTTAAGCAAAATTTCTGTTGGGGCCATGGCCAGGTTATCCTTAATGAAGGGAGTTGTCCACCTTTTACTGGCTAGTTAGACAACTGGGCATGCTTATCCCCTCTACATCTCTGAGCATTCCCCTCTGGGAGCATTCTGGTATGGTTAAGAGAGGCAACATTTTAAAAACCAGTTTGTCTCCCAGTATCTTCCAATTCTCTAAAGTTGGAGATTGGAGAGGGAACGTCTTAAGTAATGAGGGGCAGATTCTGGGACATGAGGCTGCACAACGCAGCAAGAAAGTTCCTGCTTCACACACAAACCCTCCCCATCAGCCTGTCATCTGCTAGGCAGCTACTTTCAAATATGGATTTACTGCTTTTTGAAAGAGTGAAATCTTATTTAAAAATGAACTGATCTAGCAGGCAGTGGGATGGAGAGGTATTTAATAATAATAATAATAATAATAATAATAATAATAATAATAATAGTTATTGTTATTATTTAGATTTGTATGCTGCCCGTTCCCAGAGGACTCCAGGCAGCTCACAACAAGTGCAAATACAAACAACAAAACATCTACAAAACACAGAAATAAAAATATTAAAAATATTAAAAAATTAAAAAGTGCTCTGTGCTCTGTGCTCAATTATGAAGCAGGAGAGAAGCTAAGAAAAATTCCCTCCCTCTGCAGCACACAGAAAGCAATTATTCTGTTTTTAAAAGCCATCCAAAAACAGCTGATAGGTACTGTGTTTCTCTTTTCCCAATACTGTACAAGTCTTGCTACTGAAATGCTAGGTGTCACCTTGCTGATGATAGAGCAGTGATGGTGAACCTATGACAGGTGTATCAAAGGTAACACTCCACAAAGTTTTGGGTGACATGCCAATATTCATCAACACCTGACAATAATTATTTTTGAAAGCATGCCCCATTTTCATGTGATTTTTGGAGGCTGTGTAGGCAGTGTGAAAATGGGGTGTGCTCTTGTGCCAACTCCAAAGCCTCTGAAAATCAGGCAAGAATAGGATGTGATTTTGTAGTTTTCAGAGTTGCAGAGGCCTGGAAGAGCATTCTCTGGAGCCACTTCTAGAACAAAGACCTTGTGTGATGCAGAGCCACTTCAGTTGGGCTGCAGCGGTCTGTCAAGAGAAAGAGAACAGTGCCTGAAGATAAGTGGCACACAGCAGAACATGGGGATCACACACAAGATTGGACTGAAGTTTTAAAAAAGAAATGAATAAGTAAAGAAACCCCATGGACAATGTTCCTCTAGGCTGTCCTGTCCTCTACCATCCCCTGGAGTTTACTTAAGCTCCCACCAACTGCTTCAGTGACTCCATTCAGTCACCTTATTGTCCGTCGTCCCTTTCTTCTTTTGCCCTCAGTTGTTCCCAGCATTAGGCTCTTCTCCAGTGAGTTCTTCCTTCTCATTAGGTGTCCAAAGTATTTGAGTTTCATCTTCAGGATTTGGCCTTCTAAAGAGCAGTCAGGGTTGAGCTCCTCTAGGACTGACTGGTTTGATCACCTTGCAGTCCAAGGGACTCGAGAGAGTCTTCTCCAGCACCATAGTTCAAAGGCCTCAATTCTTTGACACTCAGCCTTTCTTATGGTCCAACTTTCACAACCATACATTGCAATGGGGAAAACCATAGCCTTGACTATATGCACTTTTGTTGGCAGGATTAGGATGCTGTAAGCACAACCATTCCACTTTGATTGTGGAGGGCATTACCCCACCCAGCAGTTCTGTCTGGGTCAGTTGAGAGGGTGGATAACTACCATGTACCAGGAGCCTGTGAGTTCTAGCCATGCCATAATCATGAAAGCTAGCAGGATGAGTTTGGACTAGTTAATATCTCTCAGCTCAACCCATCTGACAAGGTTGTTATAGAAAAAATAGGAGATAAGTATTAAGTATATGTTAAGTATGTTTAATTAAGCCATAGTGTTATGTATTTTGTATTTATGTATGTTTTTAATTTACATAGTTTTATTTCTTATGATCGTAAGCAGCCCAGAGTTACCTTGAGGTAAGATGGGTGCCCTATAAAATAAATAAATAAATGAGTGAGTGAGTAAGTAAGTAAATAAATATGTTCGCCATCTTGATTTGACTAAATATATTAAAAATGTCTACTATTAAGAATAATAATGCTTTTCTGCCAATTCAGGGATTAGAGGAATACATATTAATATGGTCATGAGAAATATACATTATTTCAAAGATTAGATTAAATTAAATAAAACTTTATTTCAAAGTTTTGTTTAGATAGTTAAGGAACTTTACAACAGCTGTTTTTGACATTTCCTGTACAAACAGAATTAAATTCTCAACAACTTCCATTTGGAAATCAGGCACTGGACTTAGTTGGGCAAAATAAACCAAACTTGATCTGCCTGCTTCTCTAAAGTCCTACCCAAGAAGGAGGTACTGACTCAAGAACCAATAAAAATCTGTTACTAACCTTAAGGTTAATGAGTGGCAAATTTCTGTCTGTTCTCTTCACAACTGAGATAAGATTTTGGGTATCTCCAGACAGGAAGGCTCGGAAAGTTCCTTGCAGATTTGCCTCTTGGGCCTGCTGATGGCACTGTAGGTCCACTCCACTAATCCCTCTCATGTTACCAGTCAAAGGGAAATTTAGTGCTACTAGGCGGAGCTGGAAAGTGAAAGAAATCCAGATAAGTATTACACATGGCATTGAAGTAGAATCTAATAATTCAACAGAATGGATTAGCTGATGATGCTAATCATCATCCATTCAGCTTTATCTTAAAAGACCAGTTTGCATTTTAGCATTGAACCGAAGTTCAATCATATAACCAAGCAAGAACCCAGGGGGATGATAATTAAACATTCACAAATTATCTCACACATTAAATTTATTGTTTCCTTGGGAAATCATGACAGTTAAATGAAATCCATATGCTGTAGATTTATATTTTCTGTGCTGCTACATTCAATGACTTGCTTTAAAAAACAAACAAACCAAGACTATAGCTCTAAAGATAAATATAATAATAATAATAATAATAATACTTAGACTTATATACCGCTTCATAGTGCTTTCCAGCACTCTCTAAGCGGTTTACAGAGTCAGTATGAAGGGTATACAAATATATTTATTTACCTATTATTCATTTAGATAATTTCATGAGCTGCCAATCAGATAGTATAATACACATTTACGGTAACTCCCTTGACTTTGTTGATCCCAGCCTCATGGGAAGGGCAACAAAGGCAATCGGGCTACATAAATTTATCCAAAATGAAAGTCCCCAAATATATACTGCAATTTCTAAAATTTTGTAAGTTAACCTGCTAACTAGAAATGTGAGGGTGGGGGTATATGCTTAATACTTCTAAAAGGCACTGAGTTGAAAACATTTTAAAGCAGTTTTTGTTTTTCTGAATGGGCTATGATTGCTTGTTTTGGAAGTTGCTAGTTGTCCTATAACAAAAAACCAATTTAAATTGTGTCATTAGTTAAATTGTTTGTCCCAGAAGGTATATGAGGATTTTTTTTTGATATTGTGCCAATGATTTGTCTTGTTGAACTTACTGAAGGAATCCTCTGGGGGATGCTTGTTGGTGCAATTGTCGGAATTGTTATGTTTCTTTCATCAGGCTGGAACCAGAGAAAAGGATTATTATATTATTCTGTATATGGAAGATTTATAGACCTTTTGATCAATTCTTTATAATAAGATACAAACCCAAGACCTACCCAATGAAGCAGCCCTTAATTCTTTCACTGTTCACTGTGGCTGTCAGAAAAAGCAATGGCAAGAAGGGGCAGAAGCTAAAATATCACTTGCTTAGTTTGTCTCACTTTAGTATCACTGCCATGGATACTCACTATTGGATGAGAATCAGAATAAATCAAAATAATTGATTTATTTTCTGTTTGTAAGAGAAAATGCTGGGGCAGCAAGAATAATGACCCAGCACCCAATGAGATTGATAGTAGAAAATCCTTCCGTCACTAGATCACTCTATTTTAATTTATACCTGCTCACTTTAAATAGAAAATCACACTAATTTTAACAGCACACACGTTTTTAATGGCTGTCTACTATTTGCAGAATTTCTTTGGTGTGCCATTCAATATCCCACATATGAAAACAAATTATAGGTTGTACTGGGAAGCCTTACTGAGCCTTTTGATTAAAAGGGCTGTTGCAGGAGTTGGTATTAGAAATTGCTCACCATTTTGGTCAGATTTACTGTATTATAAATAGAAAAATAAAATACTGTTGTAGATATCTTCAACATGTGCAGTTATCAAGCAAAGAAACAAAAGGATGTTCACTGATTTTTTTTGTTCCTCAATTTTTTCAATCCAAGGAATTAGAATATTCAGTATTATTTTTTTAACTCTTCATGAAATGTTACCATCATAAATTATTTATGCAAATGTGACACATACAATATATTTCAAAAACATACTTCTTAGGTTTTGGTTTTGTCAGTGCATCTGGGGATCTCATTCTGAGCCAATAAAGTGATTTATTGAATTCTGGATGAGAGCTGGGGTTGTCTGGATTTTCAAATTCACAATTCAAAGTTGTGAGTTTTTATTTTTTTTAACTTTTGATGTACGCTGCTTGGAGTCATTGTGTGTGAGTTGGTGGTTATATAAGTATGTTTAATAAATAAATAAGAGAGAGAGAGAGTGTGTGTGTATACCTCTCTTTCTATCTAAAATTCCTTGCCTGCCATTCAATTCTTTTCTCAGTACTTAGCTCTGAGACTAAGAGTATCTAGAAGATAATATGGAGGTGGCAGCAGCTCCGACATTATTGGATCTTAAGGAGAGCTAAATAGCCATCCTGAAGGATTTTATTAAATGTATGTGATCCTTCAATAAATCAGAAGACATGCCCCAACTTACAGAGTGGTATCACATAATCTTATGATTTATTATTAGTTTTATTGAAAATATTGTATAATATTGCCCAAGGCAAAGTTTCCTCAAAACAATTTACACAAGTCATGTTTTAAGATAAACTAACTACAAAAATCACATCACAAATAGTTGCATACATCCCTTTACCATTATCAATTTTTTTCCTCAGAGATGTCATCTAAATGGCCCTGTGCAAAGATTGCAAGACATTTTTCACCATCACTATACCAAAGCAAACTTCTTAAATACTGTACTGATTTAACAATACTATTGTGCAAGCACTGACATGGCATAAAATGCTAGAAAAAAATCATCACCTGATTGTTTTCCATAGGCACCAAAGGGTCATCAGCTGCAAATAGAAGTGTGGAATCCTCCATCTAGTCAAGGAAACACATACAGTACAGGAAAAGAAGTATAAAATTTAGCAGCCTTGCTACATAGTTCAACTAAGCAAGCCAAGATCCATCATGAAAATCCAATGACTGATAAATTCAGTAAAAAAATGAAAACAGTGCTTTCCAATTTATATTATAGAACATAAGAAAAAAAAAATAAGAAGTCAGCTATATTAGCCTAAATAGCTATCTAGTCCAGCTTTCTGTAATCCACAATTCTAACCAGATATTTGAACAGGAAAGGAAGCAAATCAATAATGTAACTCCATAATCTTTTAAAACCAGCACCAAATTCTACCCTAATTAAAGGGATTATTACAATGGCTCCTACCAGAATTTTTTTCCATCCTTTGGAGGTCTTGAAGAAAGCTTCAGCCTCTTCAGTGATGTAGACCAAACTGCCTTCAGGAATGGAGGAAGCAGATTTCAACATGAGCTCTTTTGAACTGAAGGTCCAGGTGGGGTGCTGAAAGGAAAGCAGAAAAATATACTGTATCACATCTTTTTTAATAAAAAGTGTCACTGGATCATATTTAGCTTGTAGTGGGAAAGATTTGTAAACTGTTTTGGATAAGCATTTTGGATAGATGTTTGGTAGTTTACTAAAATTTACAATAGCTGTCCCATTTGCAAACATTGTTGTTGCAGGTACTACCTTGGACAGCTATAAATTTCCTTTATAGAAAATCATTATTTTGTAATAAAACATATATAGGTAGTTTAATCCAACTAATGGATTAAAAAATATATGGCATAGCTGTTAGCTCTGATGGGTCTATATCAGTTCAGAAACTGTTGCTGAATCTACTTCTCTTAAATGCATACTACAAAGACTATTAGAAAAGTACTAATTACTTTTACAATTAAAAAAGCAAATGTGTGCCTTAAGCCACCTATTTTCTGTAGCCTTCTTCCAGTATCTTATAAAAAAACAATCAAGAGAAAATAAATATTTGTAACTGCTTCCCCCCTGACATCTATATATTATAGCCAAACTTCAATATAGCTTCCAGAAGCTAGTCTTAAATATTTACCCATCTCTGCCCTTACTTTGGGAGAGAAATCAAATTGGAGACACTCTTAGTAATAACACACCTTATATCCATTCTGGCTTTTATCAGGAGAATCCTTCATAGGCGGTTCTATATCTGTGGAAGAAAAGTAAGTTTGAAAGAATATGCCCTCCTTTCCCAGAATATAAATATTTTCCTCTATACAAACTAGGAATTTGCTTTCTTCCTACCCTGCAGATGCCAAACATGTCTTAAACACTAAATTCATGCCAAGCTAGAACAGAAGAGGGTGATGCATGGGCAGGAAGCACCTCAGGTTTCTCCATAAATGAAGGATAGCAACATTTCCCTTTAACATCCTGCCAAAGCTGCATCAGGTTGCCCTGCTTTGCACTTATGTTCTTCTATTTTTCTGTTGTACAGATAGTCCTCAACTTACAACCTCAGTAGGGGCTGGAGGTTGTCATCACCAAGCAGTGCAGTGACTGCAGCTAATTTCATGGCCTATTTGCTGTTGCAATTAAGTAAATTACCATAGTCATTGAACGAGACATCACATGATTGTGACCTGCGACCTGCGACCTTCTGGCTTCCCCATTGCTTGTCAGAAGCTAATTAGGAAGGTTGCAGATGGTGATTATATGACTGTGACTACTGCAAATGTGTGACAATTAACAAGCACCTGAATTACAATCACGTGGCTGAGGGGATACTGAGATGGTCATAAACGTGAAGACTGTTTGCAAGTCACTTTTTTCAATACTATGCTATCACAATAAATTAAACGGTTGCTAAATAAGTAAGTCAAGGACTACCTATAAACTTGACAATTCACCTAGGAACCATAGCTATAGTAGGCTGCATAGCCAGAGAAAACATCAAATTGATCAGTCTTAAAGATTGCAGGATTGATAAATTGCCAATAGATTAGGAAAAGTTAAGGAATTCATGCAAGGCATCTGCACAATAAAACAATTGGATGTATTTTTGTTTCAGCTACAAAGAGGGTTAGATAATACCTGAATCAAAACATGGATCCTGGTTCACCTGAAAGGAATAATAACAGAGTCAGATGCCATGTCATGGGGAAATGCTCCTAATTTTGAAAGATTAAAAAGACATCTTTCTTTCACCAAACTTTTAATAGTTAATTATTATAAAGGATTTATATGTTACTTTTAATATATTAATTTGTATTTTTATTTTAAGTTGCCTAGACTAATATAATAAGCCAAAAGGTGAGATATACTTTCAGTAATAAAAAACTGAAGATATTAGTCAAGAGGCACACACAGACACATGCACATGCACAAGCACACATTCACACAAGTTTGTAACAATACTTTTTCAGTTTTCAGTGCAGAGTTGGAACTATTAATTTGCTTTTTAGTTTGCATTGAGCAAGAGGTTATTTAACCTCATTTTGTCTCTTGGTATGTAGGTAGCTTCTTGGAATTTAGGATAAGCAGAATTATTTTTTACAAAGAACTAGCCCTCCTTATTTATTTTGGCTGTTGTAACTTTATTTCACTTGCAAAATGGAGTTTAAAGATGTTTTATATAAATGCCTCTTCTACCTCCAAGGAATCTTGGGACAGCAAGGAAAATCCCATGCCATCATAATTCCAGGAATTATGGAAAGCAATAGGAAGGCCTAATTTTCTTGCCATATTTTGTTTTACGCTAAACTTTTCTCTATCCTCCCAAGTAGCTTCTTGCTCAAATTGATGGAAGATAGACTTGGCAGAAGACTTTAGGATAACTTCAAATTAAGATTTATATTGTGCATAGATAATTATCCAAGGGATTGGAATGGGAGTAGTGCAGACAATATTACTTTGTGTAGTCACATAGAAAGCCCTTTATGGAGAGGTACATGGAAGAACTGCTCATTATCTTTTGGATAGGTAGGACTAGTCATCCATCTAGAGCAGGGGTCCTCAAACTTTTTAAACAGGGGGCCAATTCATAGTCCCGCAGACTGTTGGGGGGGGGCCGGACT
>JANHFQ010004306.1:74843-91792 GCA_032468035.1 Aparallactus werneri
CGTGGGAAATGTTGGTGTGTGGATCGGAAGACAGGGGTTAAGTTGTCAGGAAGTCTGGAACTGAAGGAAGATTTGGATTGCCACCAGCCTGTAGATGGAGTGGAAGAGTGACCAGGCTGATAAGTGGGCAATAAGACTTGCCTTGACAATCTGCCAAGGGAACTTGTTGTACTTAGTGTTTGATAAGTAGCTGCAATGCAAACTGGGAGTTACCACAATGCCTTTTTTTCCCCTGAGGGGGAATAATAGCAATAATGACTGCCTCTCTCCTCAAAATAACTGCCTTAATCTAAGCACGATGTGGCTTAGTCAACCCGTATCTCTCTCTGCTGTTTAACTGGGTAGCTATTTGCATCCTTGGATCTTTCTTCACTGACAATGAAAACTGTATTCCACGTGAATGACCACTGATGACAAAAAACCCCACTGGCTTTAATCTTGAGTACCTCAATAAGTCTTTTGAGAGTTTCCTGTGAGTAGACCTGTTCTTGTTTTTGGTATAAACTGTTAGAGAACTTGCTCTTCTTCCACTGAGAAAGGGAAAAAGAAAAGCAGGGGACAAAGCTCTTCCCCCCACTTTTCTTAAAGGTCCACTAAAACTCAGGCTGGTTCAGTAGTGCCTAGACTTCTTCCATCCTAATATACTTTATCTTCTTAATGCAAGGGATAAATTACATCTAGGATGAGAAAAGTATGCTAATTTGAAAGGCTTCATTTTCTAGCCATGATGCACCAGTCTTCAGTCCTGGAACTGGTTTTCATTGCCACTGCTTAGTCTTGAAAGACATTTTGTTCTTGAACAAAATCCTCTGATTTATATTGACCAAACAAACTTTTCTCAATCCTATGTTTCTCCAACAGGACATCAGAGTTTCACTTTGAATTTAGGATGTTCTTTCCAGGCATAATTTCTATTTTTGCTTTAATTTAAAAAAACTACAATAGTTAATTCATATTCCAAATATGAATAAAGGGATAAAATTACAAAAACTCAAATTAAAATATGGAATAATTAAAACCATGTTTCTATATTCATATATTTTAAAAAATCAGAAAAAAGATAGCTAATGTAGTCCAGCTGATATTCTGTCCTTGCTTGGTAATTAACTATTCAGTTTATTTTCAAGCAGAGTAAGAATGTTTGGTGCAAAAGATAGTATCTTTGAAGTCTGGAAAAATGATATTCTAATCTAGGGCACTTGGCAAAAATAATAATGGCTTCCAATTTGTAGTAATAGTGACAAAAGAACTTTTAAAAACTGGCATGGGAATTGGACTTAGCAACAGTTTCAAGGATTGTGCTAAATCCTAAAAATGGGTCTATATATTTATTTAATTTACATTGGAAGTAGGATTCAGATTCACCTGCTATTTGCTTTCTTTTCCCTTCTTGTTAAATGTAGAGTAATTATAGCCCTGCTATTACGACATGTACCCAGGAGTACTTCCAATCTGGAACAAAAGTGAAAATGTTTAGAGCACTCAAGCCTGAATTTGTCCATTCTAGAGCCCAATCCCATTTATACTAAAAACAAGGCTACTTTTTTTCTAGCGTCTTTTGATTTTTAAAAAGTTTCTTCTTAAAGAGCAATAAAATTACATAATGCCATCAAGCAATCTTGCTGCAGAATGAGGACTCCCTTCCTCAAACGAAATGTTTCTCATTAGCAAGTAGAGTTTACAACATTGGGGAGGGGGAGATAAGAAATTCTCAGCCCCCTTGCTGGAGCTTCATAAAAGTCTTCAGTTTGGGCTGCCAAAATTTGTTGGCAAAACCATTAATTTTTTATGGGGCAATTTCTCACATTTTGCCTTTAAAAGGACAAAATAGATCTCCATGAAGTGCAAAGTAATTCATTATCTTTTTAAAAATTATATCCCTCAGATTAGGATGTTCTTCCTAAGTATAAATACATATGTTGGTCTAAGTTTCAGATAAACAAATTGTCAAGAAGGAGACTCTGAAGCATGTTTTTCACTAACTTTTGATGAAGTCCTTCAGCTTTCAAGAGTGTAAGAACTCATCCCTCATTACAACAACCATGGGGTGTTGCTCTTTCAAATGGAGAAACCTTTGTTCAGGATCTTGTTGCTCTAATTAATGACTGGTTTTAGAAAGGGAACAGTTTTAATAAGGAACTGAAACTGTCAGCTGCAGCCTTTCTTCCTGAAATGACATTATTTTAAATGTAGGTTCTTTTTTTAGAATGTACTAAGACAATAATATATCAAAAGACAGAAACAAAAACATGATGCATGAACAATAAAAAGGAAGGAAAGAACAAACAACAAAGGAATAAAAAAGGGGGGAACCCAAAATAATTCATAACATGAGGAAAACAAACATATGGTTGAACCTTATCTCAATTAATCTTTAAACAACAACTATCTCCCAATAAACCTGTCAACGTGATATCTAACAGAGTTAACTAGGGAAAGAGGAATAAATAGTAGATCATCTGCTATTTCCAAATCCAGGCTGCTCATGTTGATCAAAACAGCTTTTGGATTTTTGTTGTACGGCAAACTCTTCATTGGCTTTAGGGTGTTTATTATGTGGATTTGGGAAACGTAACCTTTTCTGGGAAATGAAGGGGAGAGTAGATTTAGATCTACTGAATCCGAAGCTGGCTACAATCCACTGTTGGGAGGTTTTGGATTTCAGTTTAATTCCTTTCAGGCCAGTGGTAATTGCTTGATCCCCTTCTGGTCTATTCCAGTCCTTTAGGAGTGCAACTCCAAGAATTCCAGTCAAGCTTTTGGACTTCTGTTTTCATAATTTCCAGCAGCATCTGGTGAACACCAATCTGGGAAAAGCTGTAACTCCAAATATAGCTGATTGGTGAAACACAGACTTTGTTAAGGATGAAAACAATGAACTTTCATATTCAGTGGTCCATAACAGTGGTGTATTAGTTATTAGTAGCTAGCTTAATATTGCCTGTGATATTTTATAGAGCTACACATTATGGCCTGTGCCTTCCTACATGTCATTTAACATCTGCAGGTTGCTCTAATGTTTATGGCAGCGTTCCTCCACCTTGGCAACTTAAAGATATTAGACTTCCAAAATTCCCCAGCTACCATAATAAGCGGCTGAATTGTGGAAATTAGAAGAGGTCACAATTTCCCTATTATTTCCCCTGAGGCTGCAGAGACAGTTTTCTCTTTTTGAAAAGGAGTTGTTATATTTCTTTCTGAGGGAAGAGTAACAGTTTTGGAGGTTTTCCTGCCTCAAAACGGCATGACCAGTTTGTGATAGCTGTGGTTCAAAGGGGATAGATGGGTCACAAAAAGAAGATTGGAACCTCAGGTTGCCTATTTCTTTATTGCTTTTCTATAGGTACAGTGTGTTTTTTAAACTGCAGTTATCTGAGAGTCAAGTCCACTGAACTCAGTGGAACTAATATTTGAATAGCTATGCATCTTATTGCCCTATTTCGTATTTGCTACATCAAACATAGCATCTTTCAGCATAGTTGCATACAATGGTCAAAAATTACACTTCTAGGTGTCAAGAATGAAGAAGTGAAGGTGAATTTTTGTTGAGAGGAGATAGCCTCTCAGTGCCAGAAACTAAATCTGTGTACCCTTCAAATATGATTCAGTTTGAAAATTAAGTCAACTCTTAAAATAGCAGCAATTTTAACAGTTGATCTCTTTAGCAGATTATTTGAGAAGTGCAAAATTTAAAATCCCATGGAGTCCAGAACAGTTCTTCTGAATCCATTTTGAAGCAGATACAGTCTTATTAAATGCCTTCCTGTTTCATATCTAGGAACATACGACATCTTCACACAACACATGTAATCCAGTCAAATCTGTTAGTAATGTATACTTTTATATGGTGCCTCTCTTCATCCTGTCAGGCTTTTGCATACAATAAGAGCTGTGATTATTTGCTAATATATTGGTTGCAATGTTTTTGTTTGCTGTGAATGTTATTGCTCTTAATTCTATTTTTTTTAAAAAAACAAACTTTTCAAATGATACAGTTGTTGTATATCACTTAATTTGAGCATTTCTGGGAAAAGCTATTTATAAATGGTAAAAATAAAAGAAAAAATAAACCAAAAATATCCAGGTGTTATTTTTTACATTTATATTTCCAGGTTTCTTTCTCACTGGGGATGACGAAATATTCAATGTGCTCCAGATAATCCAGTGTTTTTTCGAACTTGGAAACTTTAACAAATTTAACAGATCTTAATTTGCCAAGTTTGAAAACACTGAGATAATCCAATACAAAGGAAGGGAATCACTTTAAACAGCAAGAAAAACAGGCATTTAAAGATCTTTATTGCTACCCACCCACACCCACACCTACATCAATTTGAGAAAAGAATATTCAAGTCAAACTATATCTTATGTGAAAGTATAAGCAAAAGAAACAGATGTATTTCTTACACCTTTAAACTGAAATGGTTCCAAAGTAAAAAAGAAACAGACAGACTTAAACTAAATGCAGTTTATTAAATGCACTATCTGCAGTTAAAAGAAAAACAAAAACCATAAAATAATCTTGAGATTTCAGCAAGCATGGAAAAGGAATTTAAATATTTGTTCCCTTGTTGTTTTGCTCTTCTGAGTCATATCTAAGGACAAATTTTCTTACAGTGCAGTTATTTTCCTCAAAGGATTATAAAATCCTTTTTCCAATAACAAAATTCCAATAAACAATTGTTCTTCCTTTTTCCTCTAGCATGTAGCTTTTTATATTTTAAAGCAAACAATCTTACATATTAGAACTAAAGGCATGTAGCATTAGTTTAGTTTATTGCCATTGCACCTCATATAACAAAAGTAAATGCCATCTTCAGTGTACATTATAACTATAAAAATAAAACACAAACACACATCCTTCACATTCTATACAATTGAATTGAAAACCCGATATTGCATTAATATTGAACTATACAGTAGAATTCAATTTGGTTGCTGCCCTGGGATAGAAGCTGTTTTTCAGCCTATTTGTCTTTGTTTTTATTATCCTGTACTGTCTGCCAGATGGTAATAGTTTAAAAAAAGGGTGCCTAGGATGAGATGGATCTTTAAGAATGTTTCGAACTTTCATGAAAGTAGAGTGTAATACATTTATTCAGGCATAATTTGGAATTATATGAAGGAGTTCTTAGCAGCCCTAGACTAATGCACTTCTGTCTCTTTTCTTTATTCATATACAACTATGACAGATCCTTGTTTATACAATCAATGTTGCATCTGATTAGTTATGCTATAGTTGGTCCTTGCTTTGTTTCAGGATTTGTTGAAAGTAAAGATGAAAAGAGTATCACAAAAGAAAGGGGAGGAGTAGAATGCAGGAACCCAAAAATACACATAATTCTTTAAATCAATGAGCATGGTGGTACTGAAAAAATGGCTGGCATTCTCCCCTCAAACTCATTCTTTCCTAACTAAATTTCCACTTCAGGATGAGAAGAAGCAAAACAAAAGTAAACAAAAAAGACATCCTATGAACCATCCATCATTCTTCCCATTGTTTTCTCTGGAGCAAACTCTATTTGAGCTCCATTTCCTCTATTTAGACTCAATTTGTAAAGAAACTAATGATTAAAAAGTCATCATGAGTCAATCTCCAATCCTCTCTCACACAAACAGAAATAAATCTAATAGAACCTAATCCAGCTTTCAGATTATTTTATTTTCTTCTCCAAAGGGTAGGAAATACAGAATGCTTATTTGTGGAGTGGAAATTTCCTTTGGGAAGAGAGTCTTGAAATCTTATCATAGCTTTGAAAATGTAATTGAAATTGCACATGGGACTTCTTACAACATAGAGTGTCTATACGTTGCAGTACAATATTAGCAGAATGCAAATATAATTAAGACATGCAATGTGAAAGCTAATTATATAAGACTTTAATGAGGGAAATCAAGATTGGCCTATGTCTCTCAGTCTAATCTATCCTACAGGGTAGCTAAAAAATAAAATTGAATAATTTCTTTGATTAACTGGCAGAGGAAGATTGTCATTATGCTGCTCTGAGTTGTAATATCTATTTTAATAGTTCAACATACAACAGATAATTTTCCTATTTTTGTATATTATATATTATTGTACATTGTTAGGCTGACATCAGTGAAAGGAGGGGATTTAATTATTTTCCTCCTATTGCTTCTATTGTTTAGGAAAGATATAAATATACATGTTGTTTTCCACCATAAGACAAATAAATACAAACTATGATTCTAAAAGCACTATTATAGTGTTGGCTGGGAAATTCTGGGATTTGAAATCCCCACCCCATTAAAGTTGAGAAACATTGCATTATGATGTTGTGCTAAGGTTAAACTGATTTATTTACTCAACATTTTAGAATCACTTTATAGGAGAGGTGGGCAGCATATGGCAATAGTAATATCACTTAGACTTATAGACTGCCCCATAGTGCTTTATAGCAGAGGTCCCCAACCTTTTGGACATCAAGGACCACCAAATTAATAATTTAAAATCCCTGGGACCACTAATATGAATCCAGCGCACCACTCGCTGAAGAACCTGGATTCCCAGCGATGGAATGGGGTCCTTCAGACATTTAACTTGGCCACCTGTTTCTGCAACCTTAAACACTCAATTTGCACCCGTTTCCCACAGAATCTCTCATCTCTCTCGCTTTGTATCTATCTCTTTCTTGCACTCTCTCTCTCATTTCTCTCTTATCTCTCTCTCTGCCTCCTCTCTCTTTGTCTCTCTCTGATCTCTCTCTCTCTAACCTCTCTCTCTCTCTCCATCCCTCTTTTTCTCTGTCTGTCTCTTTCTGTATCTCTCTCTCTCTCTCACTCTCTCTCATCTCTTTCATTCTCTCTCTCTCACACACACTCATTCTGATTCTCTGGTGCTCTCTGAGTTTTGCAGGTGCTTCTTCGGCCTTTGTTGGTGCTGGACACACCTCAGTCACTCAGGGAGAAACCACACAACTCCCTCTCAGCCCCAAGACACTGACCTGATTTCCGGCTGCAGCCAATGCTCCATGTCATAATGAGCTCCAGGAGAAGGAGGGGACACAGTTTCTCCCACTGTGAAGCGCGCTAAATTTAACTGCACCTGCAAAAGTAGCGGGCAGGCCATGGAGGTGCCAACAGCAGCAGCGGAGTGAAACAGCTGGGTCGTGCCAGTATCTTGGGCTGAGAGGAAGTCTTGGGTCTCCCCGTGCAACCGAGGTGCGCAGAGCACCAACAAGGGCTTGAAGAAATGCCTGTGAGACCCAGCAGCAGATGAAGCTTTGCTCCCATTCTGGAATATGGAATGAATCTCCACCCCCCTTTACCTTCTCAGGGCAGGTGAGGAGTGAGTGTGAGGAGTGGGTGAGGGGTGGGGCCAGCCAGTGGGAAGCTGGAAGCCATAGCAGGGGGAAGAAAGAGCCGTGGGTGGCTGACATGCATTACTTCAGCCCGCCTGCACTGCTGCCTCCAGAGATCTAGTCACAGCAGCTCCCACAGAGCTCCCACAGGCCATTGTGGAGCAGCTCCTCCAACTGGGTGCACTGCGGACCACCAACATTTTCTCGCAGACCACCAGTGGGCCACAGACCACTGGTTGGGGACCTCTGCTTTATAGTACTCTTTAAGTGGCTTACTGTGTCAGCATAACACAGCCTAACAATTTGGGTCCTCATTTTACTGACCTCAGAAGGATGGAAGACTGAGTCAACCTTGAGCCAGCCACAAATGGCTGCATACTTTCCACAGCTCCTGGTAAAGCTGACATAGTAATACTTTACTCAAGAAGAGGCAAGTTAGTAATCTTTCTTCAGCAGGTTGACCTGACTGGAGGATGTTTGCTACAGCTTGTTTCCTTTCCACAGAATAAATGTCATTGGCTCATAATGTGTTAAAAGAATTCACTGTGAATATCAAGGTGAAATAGCTACTGTAAAGGAAGGTGAACACAAAAAACGAGTTAGAGGTAGAGACAAGAAGCAAAATAAATGATATTTGGGTTAAGTGAGGATCTCTATAAACACACACATGGGGCAGAAAGTCAGATAGCTTTCACCTGTGTAGTTGAGTTACACAGCTCAGATCTCAGCCCATAAAAGAAGATAATTGCATATAATAGCTAGTTTTTTCCCATGTACCTTGCTGCATAATTCGGTGATATCCAATCTGACTAAGGCTTCCTTCCTTACTTACCTGGCAGGACAAAGAGAAAACAAAATGGAAATGATTCCATTCCTTCCACCTTCTTTTTAAAGACTACCTGGAATTTGTGAGACATGTATGTTTGAATATCTCTTCTCCATCCCCTGGGTTGACCAATTCAGTTTTTTAAAAAAAAACCTCTTCCAATGCCTGAACCTCTTGACTGGGTGGTTGCAACCCTCATCTTGACTTTCCTGAATTACCTGTAGATGCCCCTGAACTGGGTATAACATTATGTTAAACTATAATATGTTTGGCTTGATTTTTGCTTGCCATTTTTGCCATTGTGGTGTGCAAATCATAGTTTGCACATTGTTTGAAGTTAGCCATTATAGTTAATAAACCATATGATCAGTGCAAGATGTGAACCAAGATACTATTTCACCTGGGGTAATGCAGAATGCCTCTTTTCATCAACATATAATACTGCTGACACATATTGAATATGTTATCAAAGCTAGTATCGTAATTATTATTGGCAGCTGCTACTGCTCAGCTAGTTATTCCCCCTTTACCCTATCCTCATCCCCAAATCTGGCAAAGTGATTCTTGGCTTTAATAATTTTTGCCTGTTATTACTTTTATAAATGAGAAACCCTGGAATTGTTTTCCCAGCTTGTATGAAAACTCTAGCAAGACGAGCATACAAAAGTTAGATTTATGTCCTTATTTCGTACCCTCCCCATCTTTGGTGCCAATTAATAACAAATATTATGTAGACTTTTGCATTCATTTTAATGGACCTTCCATCAGGGAAACGACATGCTAATAAGATAAATGTCATTTGCAGCTGCTTCTTCATTTTCTTGGCAAACTGTCTTGGAATTCTTAGACTGTTTGTTCCCCCAACCCACTTTTGTTGAAGGACTCAGCTGATAAACACACAGAGAAAAAGATGTTCAAGATGGGGGCAGATGGCCAAGGATCCCATCAGCATAAATTCTGAACAGGAGCCAACAGCTTTCTAAGTCTTCTCTCTTCACCTCTGGCAACAGCCTTTTAGGGCAGTTCAGACCTTTGAAAAAGAAAAGAAACAGGAAAATCTTTAGTTACCAAAGAAAGATTTAAAAGGCCTGCAAACCCCTGCTCCCTCACATGTACCGTAATTTCCCTGAAGGACACGGAAGGTCCCTGAAGGAGAAGAAGAGCATCCCTGCCCCACAGAATATAACCACATGGTCTTGGTGCATACCCGTAAAATGTTTTCAGGTCTTGTTATCTGAGTACAAGGATGGCTCAAATTGGCATTAGTCTATTCTTGACCATCCTAATATGGACGGTTGTGTCCCTTAAGATCTACAGGACTTAGTGGAAAAGCCGTATGTTGCTTGAATCATCATATCCCCCTTCCTTCCTACCCCTTTAAAGCAGATCTGCCTCCAAAGAATGGAACTCCTTTGCACTAGGATTTCCTAGTGGGCTAGAATTTCCCAACCTCATGAGAGTTATGCTATACCACACTGAATGGCTTGAGAGAGATGCTTCCTATAATTCAATCTAAACCTTCACTGACTGATTTATTGTAACAATATTTTCCCCCTTAATGGGGTAATTCTTTTTCTGCAATACTTGAGGAGGGCCAAGAATCTGAAGTGTTGGAATGCAGATTTAGAGCTTAGGAAGCCTTACTATACATCTTAGTTTTAATGAAAAATTGTTATCTAATCAGGAGCAGAGACACTTTTTAAAAGTCCCCAATTATTTGCAAATTCTTCTCTTTATGGTTTACTTCTCACACAAGTCTGTAGCCAGAAAAAAATCACTGCACAATATCAACCTTTCTGGAGAAAGCTTTGAGGTGGACTTTTGCTTCAGCCAGGGCAATAGCAAATATCTTGCTATTTGAAACTCTGCCCTGAAATATTCTTAGGACTTTCCCTCTAAATTCCAAATGGAAAATAGATGGTTCCATTAATTTTTAGGATAGTTCATCATTATCAATGGTCTCCCTAAGAACTATGAAAATATTTCCAATGAATCCCAGCATAGACCCAATCAATTAAAAAATGGATTAAGCCAGTGATTCTTAGACTTTTATGATTTTATGATAATTTAGGTGGATGATGACATGAGTAAGACAGTTGCCTCAACTAAGTCTTCCTCCCTGGTTCTTGAAAGGATGGGCTGTCCATTACAGAGTGACATTCTGCCTGCATTCTAGTTAGTCTGTATATGTTTGTACAGTCATGCTTAATGACGTTTTTGATCCCACTGATATATTGATTATTTTTTCCTTTGCAAGAATCTCTTTTGAGAAGAGATTTTTTTTCCTGTTTGCATTTTCATTTTTTTTCATTTTTGAATGAAAAGCTTTCATTCAAACTTATCAGAATCCCTTCTAAATATGCCCACATTTCATCTACTTCTGCATGCCATTAAAACTATGTGAACTAGTTAAACACCTTGGATTGAATATGACCAATGGTTAGACTATTCCAGCATAATATAACTGAATATGAAGGTATCTTGCTATATGTCACTCCATATAGACTTTATTGACTCTTTGTTTAAACTATTTTAGCAATGTTTCGGATGGTGCTTTAACTCCTGTGACATCAGCTTCTTGGCTAATACACATTTTGATGGTAGCTGGGTTAGGGAATTGCTAAAAATATTTAAACAAAGTATTGCATTTGTTTGCATATGTTGTGAGCAAATTCTTTTTTCTGCTCTTTTGAAAGTACACATTTTCTAATACAAATGTGGATGGAAGGCTCCTTTGGTTCACTACTTTTCCTGAAGCAATGCAGGACCAGGTCAAAACTATTTTTCTAATGTATACTGAAAGGTATACAGCTACACTTTATCACAACTGAGCAAGAACATTAGCAGACTGGTTTGCCAGTTTTGTTGCCCTCAGAATAGAGTGATTGTCTAAAATTGGTGTTATCATTTGCCCATCGTAATACATAAACATATTCTTTTCAATCATCTATTTACTGGCTCAAAGAAGTGAGCAACCAACAAAATGTTAGTCTGCCTGCTCTATTCTACGCAAGAAAGCACCTTGGATTGAATATCACCAATTATTAGACTGTTCCAGCATAATACTGAATATCAAGATTGGATTTGGAAAATTTAAAGAAATGCAGCAGCTACAATTTCCGGTGCTTTCCAGAAAATAGAATTGCTTAGGTAGCTTGCTCAAGTCTTCCTCACTTGGATTTGGAACTGCTTCTTTTTCAGACGATCCCATCTCCAAAGTCATGGGGAAAAATAAAATCTAAAGTGAAACTATGGGAATGGTGAAGTATAACCTATTTAATTTGTATTGACAAGTTAAATATAATACCGTTAGAACTATATATTAAGAAAGTTACAACATTTCTGGACAGACATAAGTTAAAAATGTTCAACCTATATGAACAATACAGAACAGACAATTTTGCACAATTGTTCTTATTTCCACAATTAGTTTTGCTTTTGTTAATCCTGAGGTGGTGCAAAGAGCTTTTCAAAAATTGAAACCATCACCTGAATCCTTTCTTGCCTTACCACTGTCATGATATCTTACCACCACTGCTTCATTTAAAAAATACAGATGTCATTTGCATTCTTTTCATACTCACAGCAGCGATAAAGCTGTAAAATTCCTGAAATGAGAGGCTGAACTTCATACCGAATGCCACATGCTGCATTTTCACAGTGCTGCCACAAACCACAATTTATGACAGGCAGTGCAACCTAAAATACTTATGGGAAAGCTGTAGCAACTTTAGATTATGAAAGAAGGATTTTGAAATGGATTTTGGTTTTGTGAATGTTCAACATCTGGGATATGCAGTGTGAACAATCATAAAAAATACTGCAAGTAGTTTGCAAAATATTACAACATAGTGTAATAGCACTTCTAAACTACTACTGCTTCCACTTCAGGAGTGTCCATGGAGGGGAGGGAGGTATAAAAAAAAATCTAGAAGCCAGCTGTGATTGCACCATTGAAGTGTTGCTCCTTTTTAATATGTGTTGATCATGTGATCATTTTAACCTTTCCTTTAAGATGCTCCTGTTCCACTCCCAGTCTCTCAAAACCATCCCTTGCCAGATGTTTATTGTTGAATACAAGGAACAAAAAAGTATTTCATGTCCTTGAGCTGTTAAAAATCTTGCAGGAAAAAAAATATTTTCACTCCTACTTCATGGAAAAAAGAAACATTTTTATTCCTCTTCAGCAGCTTTATTTTGCATTGTGTCCACTAGCTAGTTGTATAAAGGTGTGTTGTTCTCCTCATTTGCA
The DNA here is from genome assembly GCA_032468035.1 of Aparallactus werneri. NCBI lineage: Eukaryota > Metazoa > Chordata > Lepidosauria > Squamata > Lamprophiidae > Aparallactus > Aparallactus werneri. The sequence goes on from JANHFQ010004306.1 coordinate 87,244, forward strand.
ACAGATTCTATCTTGACAGGGTGGGTTTTGCAAGGCATTTCATTTGCTTGGCTCTAAGCCCGGAACACTGGCAAGACAGTGGAAGGTCCAGTGGAAGCCTCACATACTACAAACCATGCAATTTGGCTTGTGACCACTCCAAAATAGCACTTGCTTCGGGGAGGGCACCATGTGGCCTGCAGGGATGGCCAAGGGCAAAGTTTCCTGCTCTTCTTTTCAGAAGAGGTTGGAGGCCTTGGGATGCCTGGGCAGGCGGGCCTGAGCTTATGTTAGGCCTCCTGTGTCCTCCCCACCCCGAGACACCCTGAGCCCTGCTAAACCCTTTGCATGGCTGCTTAACACTAAGCAGCTGGAGTGGGGGTCATTAAAGGAAGTGATCAAGTGGTTGCTTCACTCATGCGATATTCATGCTTATTTGCCATTAAATCATGAGTAAATGAAATCTTATTCTGTTTAGATCTGGCTGAAAAAAATTATCTGGCTATAATATACAAAGCAAATATTGAAAAAATATGTTATTTTAAAGGATTGAAATTTACAGTATGTTATAATGTATTCTTATGAAATGCTATACAGTTGGTATATGTTTTCAAAAAAATTGTCTAGAATATATAAATCTATGTTGGAAATGTGAACAACAAAAAATATTTTATCAACTCTTATGGACATATAAAAAGCTAGAAATTCTGGATTCAAATACATACATTGGTTTTAAAGTTTAATATACAATTGAAACCAGAGAGGTATTTTTTGAGGATTGATGGATAAACAGTGGAAAAAAGTTATGGAATTTTGTTTTGTATATTATAGCTGCAGGGTAGGATTATTGTATGCATAAAGATGGAAAAAATTGGCAATGGAGGAATGGTTGGTGAACATAATGGAACTTGCTGAGATAGCTAAACTGACCTCCTTAATTAGACAAAAGACAATATCTATGTTTACTGGTGATTGGAAATTCTTTATAGACTTTTTGCATTAAACAGAAAAAAATAAACTTATGAACTATGATCTTGGTAACTTTTCAAGAGACTATAGAAAGAAGATAGCTACTGGTATGTTGTAAACATGGAATAACAGATAAAATCATCTTTGTATTTATAACTGCTCTAAAAAAGATCTGAATCTACTACTTTGCATCTTTTTTTCTTCTCAGATTTTCTTTTTCTTCTTCTCAAATTTTCTTTTTCTTCTTCTCATTTTTTTTCTTTTTCTCCTTTCTTGAATTTTTAGCTTTCTCTTTTATTTATTTTTTCTCTTTCCTTCTTACTTTATATTAAATTGCAAGCCTTTGGTTGCCATGAGATATGTATACATTTGTCATTATAATGATTTTTTTCCTCTTTCTTGTACTAGAAGAAGGGATCCATGATAAAAATATCAATTGTGTAAAAATAGGCAACTATCTGTAGCAGATCCTATGTCAAATCTTGTTTTTTGTAAGCTGAATCTTGCAGGAAAACATCACATACGACTTAAAGTCAAATAATTGCAGCAAGATCAGCCATTCCTTGGCTTTGGCTCAAGATGCCTCCATCCACAATAACACTGAAGGCAATAGGATTCCACACCTAAGCCAAATCCCCCCCCTCCACTTCATTGGGGGCATCTCATTTGGCGTTTCTGACTCATTGAGCATGAAGCTATGAAAACAAGATCATCAGCAGGGAATGTGGCTCTCTGTTTTCATAAGGACTGATGTAAGAAGGGCTTGGAAATGTCTCCAGGTTCAGTTATTACAAAGAAAACAAAAGGAAAAACGTGGGGAACTACAAGGGAGCCTGGGACCTGGAATGGTGCAATTGCCAACAGTAGCAAAGGAGAACAATTTTAGCAGGAAAAGTTGAGGAGCACAGCCAAAACCAAGGAGAGACATCCCCTTTCACCTACATCGAGTCCTTCCCAACCTAGTGCCTTCAAGATGAATTGGGACTTCATCCCTCAAGATTCTCATATTGGGACACTAAAAATTGCAGTCTTGAGATTTCTAAATGATATCAGGCTGAGGAAGGGCTCACCGGGCAAGTAACCTGAGAGATTTCCAAATCATAAACACTATGTTCTCCCCTCAAGTACCTTATTGCCTAGGCTTTAGCACAACTGTAAGGCAAAGTTTTAATGTAATTTGTGAATTTATGGATTTATGAATTTTATACCTCTTCCCTTCCAGAAGACCCTTCCAAAAGACTAATAGTAATCACTAGTTTCCTGAGAGAATAATATGCGGATAGTGTCCTCTTTCTGGACTCCTGACTCAGAAATTATAGATAAAAGAATAAAATGTTGCAGAAAATCAGCCTTCAGAATGCATTTTATATGGGAATAGTAAGAAATAAGCAGGGTTCTTTTATTTTATGCTAAAGCAAAAATTTTACTCTGTATAATATTCCATTTTAGAAGCAATTGTTATGACTTACAAGGGGATCATGACAATGGATAACCTGCCCATAACTGACAGCAGGGGGAAAAGGGGGAAATAAACCCAGTGTTGTTTCTTAGACTTCAGAGCATGACTGCATAATAGCAATTACATTGTTTTATTTTTATTAAGCTGGATAAAAATGGTACACTTAATATATGAGTCTGGGGCAGAAACACATGGCCCTATAAAACAAGTTTAGTTCTGTTCAAAACTCCGCCCTGGTTTAAAGCCAGATGGTCCAATAAACGACTTGCTGAAAAGATAGCTTGCTATTTGAGATAATGTGGATTCACTTCGACATTGAGAGGAAACTTTCCTCCCCCACGCAACTCCTGAACTTCTCATTTTGTAAGAGAAATGTTTATAGTTAGGTAGACTACCAGGGGTCAAAATCTGATCAGTTTTTTCTTCATTGGGATTCCTCAGAGGTAAGTAGAGAAAGGCTAGCTTAACAGCTTTGTAGCTCCCCAGCCTCAATTCAGACAAAGGAGAAGAAATTAAATTGACAGAGGTGGGTCTGCTTTTCCTCCTATTGATGTACTGAATGAGAGGGTATTAATATTTTCCTATCCTTTCTTACTAAGTAAAAAAGGGATGAGGGTGAGTTTTATTTCGTTACTGTAGGACTTTTATGTAGCTCTGAAAAGGACAGGAATAACCATTGCTTGATCATCTTAGCAATTTGAGTAAGATTGTCTTCAAGCTGGTTCTGAGAATTTAAGATGTGCAAACAACGATAGTGTGAAAGTTGGATAAGAAAGATAGTGCCAAAACTGTACCAGAAGTGACATGAAACATCTTTAAGTGGCATAAATCAGCATCTGAACCAGGTTTCCCCCATATTCTTTCCTTCTTATTGGTGAGAATGATGGGCCCTGAGCTGGGTAAGGGTTGATATCAGCAATGCCTGTGTGTCCATATAATCCTCACATGACCAGTGAACGAGCACCTCATTAATTTAAAATCTCTTTGAGCAGAATCTAGAATAATCTAAAACACTTGCAAAAGTAGTTTTACACTACAGAACCCATCATCATTTTGCAGTGGGAGGGGAAGAAGCTGTATCTGCTTCTCTGCCCTGATTCTGAGACTGCAACTTTTCATAATTTCTAGATGACTAGAAATCTAGAAGGGCTCTAGATTGGAAAATCTAGATTAAAATGCAATTCTAATCTATTTCTAAGTTTCTTATTTTCATCAGGGAAGTCCACCAACCTGAGCTCCTTTCTATTTTATATACATCATTCTTTTCTAAATAATTTCTGTTTCTAATTTGCTTATTTGTTTTCCCCTGCAGTATAAAATATTATTTTGGATATTCTAGCTTGGGTTTTGAAGGTGCTTATAAAAATAATAGTAGCACTTAAATTTATATACGGTCCCATGATGTCAATACTGATGGTGATCAAGTGATGTTTCAGATGTTTTGGGATTGCACTCAAGTACTATGGAGTCTGAACCCCATTGCATTGTCTTAGCTGAATATACAGACAGAGTTGAGCAGCAATTCTCTTTCAGATGGTATTTTTTCCATACAATTTCAAATTGTCTATGTAAAGGAGTTGGGATAGTCTGGAAGATGTTTTTGATGTTTGATAGCCCTTGCCCGAATATTTTAGCATTGCTGGCAGCATTTCAATGCTTCATAGCAGTGAAAAACAAAGGAATATTATAGTTATTATTTTAGATTTATTGGCTACCCAACTCCAGTGGATTACTTTTCTCTTTACATATTTTACCTTAAAGAATTGCAGAAATATGCAATGAACATCCCAACTGCCTTGAAATTGGGTAGGCTGCTTTTCCATTGTATTCTTGTACTGGGATCCTTAAAGGACCAAAAAGCAGTTTGGGCCTCACACTGGGTAAGACTGAACTGAAAGGATATAATTTTCTGTTGGAAAGGAGAGAGGAGAAGCATTGTAGTGGAGAAAGGCTGATAGTTCATTACAGTAACAGCAAGAAGAACTCTTATCTATGCAACGAAAGTGCTCTCCTGACTGCTCTCCTGGCTCTGCTTCATTAGCCATAATGGGAGCAATGGGACTTGCATTTATTTATTTATTTATTATTTCCATTTATACCCCGCCCCTCTCCTGGGACTCGGGGCGGCTTCCAGGGTAGCAT
>JANHFQ010004307.1:13662-25304 GCA_032468035.1 Aparallactus werneri
CTGGCTCTTTGGCTTTGAAACGGAGATGAGCACCGCCCCCTAGAGTCGGAAACGACTAGCACGTATGTGCGAAGGAACCTTTACATTTACCTTTACAGTAATCTTTAACCATTTTTATGCTGGAAATTGGAGATAAGCAACATTTAGAGGAACACAAATGTGCATTAGGGGAAAAAAGATGTAATTCTGAAGGTCAATTGATTGGAAAGCATAATTTATTTTGGTAGTACTACAGTCCTTGTGTTCAAAGGATAATATAGTCCAATTATTGACAAAATAATATATCTTGGTTATCCTTGGCACATGATAAATTTTGAGCAGTGTTTAGTCTGCTTTTATTTTCTTTGGAATTTGGTATATTTTGTCAAACATGATAGGAGATAGTCCAAAAGCCAGAGAGCATCACTTTTTAAAAAGGGTTCTTGGAAATCTTTCTAAAATCTCTTGGTGGATGCTGTCCTTTAGAGTTTTTAAAGCAACCATTATACAGAGGACGAAACAGGGCTGCCATGCGACTTCACAGTTGGAAAAAAAATGTTTTCCACATTCTACTGTTTTGGGAAGTATAAAGTATGTATAATTGAATTTTGAAATACAACATTGTCACTATGGTTTTGTGATATAAGAGTAATAAACTTACTTTAAAAAAGCATATTTTAGTCAAAAACAATATAGATGTGTTTTTCTCTGTGTGCTTTTCTTTTTCACCTGTGTTCCTTTGGTTACAATATATGCCCTTCTTTATCTTCAAGTGATAGCATTCTAAGCAGATGCATTTTAATTTTTTTCATTGTAGTCATAAATCATTTTTAAAGTGGCAATTAAATTTCTTCTCCCCAAATCCCAGAAGTGGGCTGAAACATTATTGACTTTTGCTGGAGCTCTCTACCACAATTATGTTATGATTATATCCTTGCTATTGTATGTTAAAAGTAAATGTTCGTGTCATGTAGTTTGTAACTATTGAACTCTCAGCTCTATATTTTATAGCTGATTAGTTTGTTTTGACATAATAAATGTTTGTTTGGGTACTCATTTTATTACAAAGTTGATGCTTTGAGTATTTGTTGTTCCCTAGTTTATTCATCTGTTCCTATGCTAAATGTGTCAAAATTTTAAACTGCTTTGAAAATTTAGGTATATATATTTGATATCTGCTTCTTAAAATATATTAGATAATGATAACCAGTTGACAGCTGGGTGAATTTATGCTACATCTAGATATATTTAATACCTCCAAACTTCCAAGATTTCCTGAGGAAGTAGAAAATCATCATTGCTCATTCTTTGTCTAAAATTCAAGTGAAGTTATACATTACAGTATTGAAATGTAGCAGTACATGTGGGCATATAGTAAAGGTTTCAAATACTGTGTGCATAATACAGTGTCAGGTAGCCAGGAAGGAAGGAAGAAAATCTTCCCCTTGTTTACAGTGATGGTGGGTTGCCGCCCTGAGTCCCAGGAGAGGGGCGGGGTATAAATCTAATAAATAAATAAATAAATCACATAAACCAAAGACTGCAGTTAATATCAAATTTGGTGTTAGTAGTTTATCATATACCAGTTAGAGAAATGTTCCTTAGATAATGTGCTAAATTACAAGGATATCCATAGTTTCATCTTTTATATTAGGTTTTAAATATTTCCAAGTAAGTTCCTCAGTTCCTGAGTACTGTACTGTAATTGTTTCCTTGCTTTTTGATATATTAAGAAATTCGAAGAAACATTAAAATGCTAGAATGCAGTGGACTTTATATTCATAAAATAGGAAATAGGATTTGCTTTCAATACAATACTGAAGAAAGCAGATAGAGGAGATAGTAATGGAAATGCATCCCTGCTTTTTCATATTAATATGCAGTTGCTGGATCTGGTCATGCACTGGTATGACCATTGTGCCTGGAAGTTGTGATGGTATGAAGGGGAGAGACAAACTTACAGAAAATCAATCTTGGCATAATGAGTGGCTGTGACTATAAACACACTATGACTCAAGAGAAGTACAGTATTTGTTTCTGGTCAGGATTACACCCCTTTCTACACAACTGGCTTATAACTTGGAATGGTGGGGTTCTCCTGGACTTGCAGCTTCTATTTGAATTGCATATCGAAGCTGTGGCAAGGACTTAGCTTTTTTGCATGAGGAGGTTTTGGAAATCCAAGAGGTCATGATTGCACTGCTGTACTGCAGTTCATCCCCCTTAAAGGCTAAACAGGTTCAACATGCACTAATCCAAGTGCTGGTGGGTTCTTCAGGATATGTCTCTATAACACTGCTGTGGAAGCCACACTGCTAGTCAGTTTCTGGATGCAATTAGTGTTGGTTTTTACCTTGAAAGCTTTGCATGCCTAGGATGAACAGTGTCACCAGTCCCAAAATGAATCTAGCCATCCTGTAGGCTCTGGGAGATAGAGATTCTATTTACAGGGACACCATAGCAAGAAATAGAAATATTAGCTATAACAATTCATCCCTTCCGTTTCCTGATGCTTTGGCTTAGCTTATCTCGGGTGTCAAACTTGTGTTGTCACAGTGTTATCACGTGACATATTGTGACTTTTCCCCCTTTGCTAAACACGCATCCAGCCATGGGCCGGGAGTTTGACAGTCCTAGGTTATCTGGTTTGAACTGCAGATGTAATGACCTACAGAATAGCAAACAATTCTTTCATTTGAGAGATGTCTTTTACAATATTCAATTCTTTTGTAAATCAGTGTGATAGTTTGAGAAGATTTTAGCTTAGCCTTAGGGGAATGTGTTTCTATACTCTTGTTTATGGATTATAGCTTAGCTGAACATGGGAAATTAGCACAGTGATTTATTTGACAGACAACAACCTAATATAGTGTGATAAGCTGGCCTATATAATTGAACTTTTTAAATTACAGTCTTTGACTGGTATTAAAAATTTATCTGTATGATTGTCCTTTTTGGAAATAATTGGAGAAAGTAAAGTACATATCAGCATATAATATAAAGGACATCAGTCTTCATTAGTTAAGGGCAAAGTTTCTAAGTATAAGGAGTCTCATGAAATCTAACCACCGACCCTTCAGAAGGAAGAGCACTAAAAGGGGGTGTGGAAAAAGCCCATCTATATTTACCTTGAATATATATAGATGGGCTTTTTCCATAGTCCATTTTGATCTATCCTAATTGTATAAATATCCAGCAACAGAAGATTTGCAGCAGTTAATATTTGGTGATAAAATTGAGGAACACTGGTGAGATTACTCCAACTCCCATGTTTCTGTTTTGTTCCTTTGCCATTAATTTTAGCTTCCACAAATTTTGGCTTTTTTCCAGACTAAATAGAATTATGGTAATATTTGTCCCCATGTCTTTGGGTTTTTGTTGCCTCCATTCTATTAAAGTTTCATTTGCTAGCATGTTTTCTAGCATGTGCAGGGGGCAGAAGGGAGCGTGTGCATGCACAGTGGAGCCAAGCTGGGCAACGGCTCACCAGCTGACATGGCTCTGTGTGCCACTTCGGGCACACGTACCATAGGTTTGCCATCATAGAGTTATACCCATTATTTCATAGGCCATTGCATTCTGGACCAGCAGACACTTCCAAATCATCTTTGAAGGCAGCCTCATAAATACAAAATTGCAATACTAGTCCTCCACTTATAACCATTAATTTAATGACCGTTTGAAATTACAACTGCACTGAAAAAAGTGACTTCTGACAGTTGCAGCACCCTTATGGTCATGTGATCATAATTCGGATTCTGAGTCTCTGGGGAAGCTGGCAGGAAAGATTGCAAATGGCGATCATCTGATTTTGGAGTGCTGCAGCTGGTTGTGTGAATTGGTTGCAAACTGACCAGCTCATAGACATGCAATCATGAGGGTGCTGGGATAGATGGAACTCCGAGGACCAATCATAAATGCCATTTGGGGCCATTGTAACTTTGGATGGTCACTGAACAAATAGTTGTAAGTCAAGGACTACTTGTAATATCTGGCTAATAGATAACGCTTAATATCTATCTAATATCAGCAATATCTGTCAACAGATTTCGATTTTTGTTGAGTCATCCAGGGTCAGGTGGCATATATGTTTATGAAATATGATTACACGTATTAATTATGTACCAAGATACGCTTTTGTTCAACTGATCCAAGTAACAACAATGATGTTGATAGTTGAAAGAAATAAGGGAAGTATGAAAAGTTGGAAGGGGGACTTCAGGTGTTCTTACATATACTGAGAATTCATGCTCATATGATGACAAAAACCATTTCTAAATACTGCAGCCACAGAAGAGATGGTCTTGGAACCAATTAGACAGGAAAGAACTCTAAAGTTAACCGTAAATGAGGTTCATGATCCAATGCAAGATGTTGTAGTGTTACTGATATTGAACAGCAACTATAATGCTCTGTCATTATACATGCAAGTGGAAATTGAGAACAGACTAAAATATAGTCACATTTGAATATTAAAGGATTAGAAAATTCTCAAAAATGGACTAGGGATAGAGGCTTGACCGTTGGATTTCTTGAAATGCCAGAAAACTATCAGGTAAATAATATCACACAATTTTTTAAAAAAGGAACTAAGGAGGATTTGAGAAATTATAGCTTGGCTGTTATCTGTTAACAGCAAAATCATTCATATTCAGTCATGCTGAAAGAAAATCTGCATGGATTCCACAAAGTTAAGTCCTGCCTCACTAAACTTTAGGAGGTTTTTTTAAAAGTCAGTTAGCACTTGAATGAAGGTGACTTTGTCAGTGTTGCATGTATGAATTTACACAAGCATCCTTATCAAACACTCTTGAATAAGCCTTATTATCATAGTATAAGAAGACCTGCCCTTTTAAGTACTGATTAAAAAGAAAGCAAGCAAAAAGTAGAAAATAAATGAGACTTTTTTTCTTTGTGGAGGGAAGTTTGTAAATAATTTCTTAAGGATTTGTGCTGTTTCATGTTTTGCAAACTTGATCATAAACCGAGTCCTACTGTTAGGTAATAGCCAAATTTGTGGGTGATAACAACTAAAGGTTTTGTTTGAAATACTAGAGGTAAGAACTGCCCAAAGAACAATAGCAGGAAAGGGTATGTCTTGCTCTTCTGTTTGGAAGCATACCAGAGGCACTTACCAGTAGATAACCATTACAGTATGAGAAACAATATGCTGGGTTAAGTTGTTTCTTTTGTTCCTTAAGTTGCTGTATTCTTTTGTGGCTCTCAAAGGCAGACTGTAACAGTTGAGTAGAGGAGTTCTTGTAGAAATCTTTAGGGTTGTTTTGTCTGTCAGAGCATACAGAAGAACCAGTTTCTTATTTCTAATCTACAGGATAAGAATACGTAGCTGACCATGCCACTGCACTTGTGGGTCTTGAAGACCTTACCATACTGACAGGAACAGATTTGCCCACCTCTACCAAAGTGAGCAATAAAACCCACAAGGGTCTAACACTTGCTTTCCTCTCTCATATAAAAATGACAATTGTGGTGAAAGCACGGAAGTATTATCCTCTTGCTATTACTGTTTGTCTTCAACCCTGGAAATGTAATGATTCTAGGGAGAAAGATTAATTATTCTAGGCAGAAAAATTAATTAGTTAATTTGGGGGTTTGAAAGATTTCACTATATGAATGTTTTGCTTCAAGTTATTTTGAAAGAGACTGTTATATAGCTGTTTTTTTAAAATTTGTTCCAGTTCTTCAGGGAAAAATAAAATAAAGGATGCCAGGAGAAGAGATTACAATGAGGAACTGTGCAATTTCCTCCTAAATTTTCATGTTTCCCTATGAATGAAATTTTGCTTGTCAATAGCCGGTTATGGGTGGAAATAAGGCACTATTCATATGTGAAAATAAGCTTCAGAGGAAGAAAGAGTTCTTCAGAGTAATATGAGGGAGAAGAGATGCCATCAAAAATTATTTTTGCCTTCCAGCAGTGGGAGCTTCTGATTCTGTGCGGAAGGAAGACTAAAAGCCAAATGATTGAGAGAAAGAGAATACCCATGTGTTTCTTTGAAGGAACTCACCTTACATGGAGATTCTGTTAAGCAAAAAGATGCAGTAAAACAACATTGCTTTCATGATCCTTCTTTTTCCTGATTCACAGGATCTGTTTTTGTTGCTCGTGTTTTATTCCTTTTAATTTCATTTTTAGCTGAATGGATTTTCTGTTGACATAGGTGCTATTTCTGTTGACATACAGTATACCGTAGTTGCTATTTGTTAGCCTGGTTGCCTGTTAGCCTGGTTGCCGTTGTGATATCAGCTTTGGATCATTGATTTTTTAAAACATATACCGGTAGTTGCTTGTACAAGGCAGTTATAAGTCTGTTTAGATCAGGGTCTCTAAACTTGGTAACTTTAAGACTTGGAGACTCCAGCTCCCAGAATTCCCCAGCTAGCAATGTTAAAGTTGCTGAGGTAGCACACCCTGGTTTATCTTTACCTGAAACAAAGGGAAATGATTATGTTTGATGTTACATTAATGTGCTTAACATGGATTAGGCTTTAAATGAATAGAAATGGTTTCATACTGATTGATGATCTTGCATAGCTTTAAAATTAATGTGTATCCAATAGCATGAGCAACTCAAAAATGTAAATTAGTAAGTCATTGCAGACCTTTAAAAAATATCTCACCCTCCACCCTCCTAAAATCTATCTCACCCTCCACCTTCCTAAAATCCTAGAAGTGTTTACTAATTTTATTGGTAAAACAAGGTACCAGTGATGAAATAGATTAATCCACATATAAAGTTGAACATTCATCTTCATGATCCAGTTACTTATAGATAGATAAATGTATTGCCTGTCCAATTGCTATTCCCTGATCAGATTTAGATTCTGGTAGATGTTTTCAGAAGAGAAATTACTACACCCAAAGTGATTCCTAGAAAGCAATTTTACAGCAAGATTGATTATGACAGACAGCATAAAAGTGAAAAGATTCTTCTAGTAAGAAGTTTAATCTAGGACTACATGTGGTCCTCCAGTCATAACCGTAATGGAGACTGCTCATCACAGTAACTATTTGCACCAGTCATTAAGAAAATTACTTCAATTATTGAACAAACCAATTGTTCACTATAAGTGCAGTTTTAAGGAAAATAAAGATTACTAAAGAAGTAAAGGACACTTTTTGGCATAACTGCAGGTGGGGGGGGACTGTCAGAAGTTCGAATGTGGGTTATGAGTACCCCACAGGTAGATCATCTAAGCAATCAATTGTAAGTTGCGGATTACTTATACTTAACTTTTTACTGTGTACTATAACAGTTAAGTGGGAGTATCTGTTTCATGAAAATTAAATCCTATGAAATACTGTAAAAGCACAGCAAATTGCTTTGGGCAGTTCTTACCTACAAAGAAAGACCTAACAAATTACTGAGCTTTTCGTTTTATTGTATTTTAGATATATTGGCCAATCTGACATTTAAGCAGCAATTTACTTTAGTCAGCCAAGAATTTCATACTTGTTCATGGACTGTATATAATACATGTCGTATTTCTCCTCTGTGTTTATGAGAGAATTGAAGAAGAAAAAACCTGTTATAAGAAGTACAGTAAAGCCTTTCTTCTGTGCCCAGTTTATAAAGGCAGTTTTCTATTCTATTCTCTTCCAGCAGCACAGAATTTGTTTTAAACATAAAGTTCTTGGAGGTATCTTTTTGTTAGCTTCAAGTTAAATTCAGGAAAACTTTAACATTAAATATGCAGTTAAAATAAAGCTTTGGAAGTTTAATTAAAATCAATAATAATAAAAAATCCAATCTGTTGTAGGATAACAAGTTGCTAAATCTGTTGTTAGATAATTAATGATCCTCTTTAATAATTTTATCAACCAGTTATTTCCTAACTTACCGGACTTTTTTGTTTCTGTTGTAGCTCCTGTTATTAACAAGTATAACAGAAGAGTATCAGGTCAGTATTCTTTTATCATATAATTTAAAGTTTTTTTTCAGTGATTACCTTAGTGTGTGTGTATTTTTCCAGTGTTGTCAAATAGTAAAGAAAGGTTTTGCAAAAAATCAATACTTTGTATAGCTGGAAGTGTTGAAAAAAAACCAAGTATTGATTTCAGAAAAATTAGGAAAAAAAATAGCAGCCCTAGATTGTTTTAGTATGGATGCTGTTTGCTTTTACTAATATAAAGGTTAAAATTAAGTTTATGGGATAAAAAGTGAAAAAGTCATAATAGCAATGGCACTTAGACTTATATACTGCTTTATAGTACTTTACAGCCCTCTCTAAGCAGTTTACAGAGTCAGCATATTGCCCCCAACAATTTGGGTCCTCATTTTACTCCCTTCAGAAGGATGGAAGGCTGAGTCAACTTTGAGCCTGGTGAGATTCGATCTGCCAAATTGCAGGCAGCTGGCTGTCAGCAGAAGTAGCCTGCAGTACTGGCATTCTAACCACAGCACCACCTAGGCACTGTAATATTAATATTCAGGCATTTCCTTGAACAAACATGTGAGAAGATAGAATATTTTAAAATTTTTCTTCATAATAAACATGACAGACCGCCTTATTTTGTTCCAAATTTCTGATTTTATTCATTTATATTGTATTTACCAAGGGTTATATACTTCTCCAATTAAAACAGTGATTGAGTATCTTATATTCCTCATAACAATATAGGACTAAATTACATCAAACAGAGAACTATAAATAGCACAGCAATAAAATCATAATACTGTTACATTGAACAATATAGATTTGTAGTAATACAATAAACTTCAGAAAACGTGAAAGTTTGAATCAAAAAACATTTGCAATGAATGAACTTGTATCTTTCTGAAACTCTAGTAATGTTATGCAAAGATTTTATTCAAATCTTTGTGTAAAAATGAATCTGTTGAATCACCCCATCAATTTTTTGTAACTTCTTAGTATGCTGTTTCATTAAGAACGAATTGAAATAACTCTAAATTTTTACTTTTTATGGGCCTAAGTACAGTATAAATTTATATTGAAACTATAGTCCAGTTTTAATATGGATTTATTCTTAAAATGACAGAATTAGAGCAACCTATTGCTTATGCTTTTACTAATTTATATACTGAATTTTAATCATTAAGTTTTAAATAATAATAATAAACTTGAATATGTTAAACTCTCCTTTGAGTTGTTGCATGAAGCTGTCAACAATATGGAAGTATGGTAATTTGCCATTGCCTTCTTCTGGGATGGGTTTGGTTTTTTTTTTTTTTTTAACATCCTAGTCTAATCTTCAGCCCTATGACTTGGATCCAAGCTTATTTATGACTTTATTCAATATTATCTCCTGAAATTAATATTATGAAATTATTACTTTTTATCAGACTTTAAACAATGCAAATTCCACAAATCTGGTCATTCTGCATTGTAATTTCAGTGTTTTCTAATCCCTAGGAAAGCAATATTTTGAAAAAAAGGATACTTATTTTTTTTTAAAAAAATACCTGTAAGTGACTTTTACTGTGCATCACTATAACTGGGGCCCTTAAAACTATCTTAGTTAAGTATCCAAGTGTATTAAACTGGAGGAGAAGACACATAAAATAGAGAACATAGGGAATTGCTTTGAAAGATACAAGGAAGAGCCACCACAAGGCAATGGTCAGATAAACATTTGAGTCTATGGCAGGCAGGTTCCTCCCCCTGCCTCCCCCCCCTGCAGTTCACAAGAAGAAGCAATGCGGGAGAGGGAAGCCCATTCATATTTATAAGATACTTTTACTATAGCGGTTACAATAAAAGTAGTCCTGAACTATATGGCATTGGGCTAGCTTGTTGGGCTAGCATGTAATTATTGAAAGGGTAGCTTTAGTAGAATTCCAGATGTTGCTAGAATTGATCCATTAGCCAGAGGCACGCAAACTATAAGTAATTACGTGAGGGGGAAGTGCAAGAAAATGAGGGTTAGTGGTGGGCTTGTGCAAAGAAAGGATAGATGACAGAAATTGCTAATGTTGATGAATGAAGAAGCATAAATGAGATTAATTCCTCAGGGTGACACCATCACATTCCACTGCATGAACTACTGTCCCTAGATTATTAATGTGGCAAGTTAAAAGTATATAGGATTACTGTTTGTGGGGAAAAGAAAGTGAGAGCAAGAAGCTTTTGCATGAATGAATCTCTCTCTTGAAGCTCCAGTGTCTCAATTTATGATCTCCAGCTGCCACAAAGCAGCAGTCCATTATGTTGCTTAATCTCCCAAGGTGAACAGATTCTGTCACCCACATACTTCCTCATTCTTTAACTCCTAGTCAGTAGCAGCAGGGATTGAATGTGTCTGCTCATTGTTTTGTTGGCTGATGCCTTCTCAAAGTATGGTTTGGAGAAATGACAAAAACAAATAAGCCAACTCAGAAACATAGAAACACTTGGAACAATATGTTCCAGGCTACGGATAAAATTCTGTAGCATGTGATTTAAACTAAATACAGTACTTGAAATGCATCCTCTCTTTTATCCTTTAATAGAAAAACTTCATATCTGTGGGAAAGTTAATGCTGTATGGGTAGAAATTAAATTGTTCACCAGAGTTTAATTAATTCTATTTCTGTCTTGGTAACAATGGAAAGCATTGTCTTATATTGTAGCAAGGGTAGTAGAGTTCTGCGGAGGCAGGTTAAATGTCTTTGATGACAGATAGGGAAAGATAAGTTTTTAATATTTGCATATTCAAAGTATATTCATGTAAAGATAATACCCTGTGTATTATGGGTAAGCTAGAAATGTATTTGTCTAATATACTGTTTAAAAATGCAAACAACGAATGTACTTTATATATAGTTGCATTTAATACGGTCATTCATTCCCCAATTGCAAGATGATTATTTTGTGCAACTTCACTCTGCTCTGTGGGTAAACTAGACCTAATTAGCATTT
The DNA here is from genome assembly GCA_032468035.1 of Aparallactus werneri. Lineage (NCBI taxonomy): Eukaryota > Metazoa > Chordata > Lepidosauria > Squamata > Lamprophiidae > Aparallactus > Aparallactus werneri. The sequence continues at coordinate 24,523 of JANHFQ010004307.1, forward strand.
AAATTGAGGAGAGCTCAGCTGGCTTTCTGCAAGAGGAGAAATTGGCTTTCTAGATATAAGACATTAAGCATGTGTGTACAGCCCTGTTCTTGGATATGCACACATACGTGTGACTGGTTATGTCTTTTGCAAGATTTCCAAATGGAATTTGGATACCTGAAAAAAATAGCAGCTTGATCAGACAGATCAGGATCATCACAAGCCTTTCATGCTTCAGGCAGCCTTTCATCCTTTAAAATGCTTGCTGATGGATGATTTGTTGTGCAGAAAGGACAGATTTATTACTGTTTTTATATGTGATCATCAATAGAATTGTTTTTGTTTTATAATGAATTTTGCACCAGTGTGAGTTTGTATCTTGATCTGTTTTACAAACAATCTTTACGTGTCTTGTTCATAAGACTGTCAGATAATTTTTTAGGATAAGGCTAGTATCATGACAAGTAAGAACAATACAGTATTATTTCTTCTTTCTGCTATACTTTGAAATTTTCAGGAATTTGTCCTCTGTGTCTCTACTTTCTTTCTGCTATGTAGCAAAACTTCAGCTGTCAAGCAAATGATTTTCAATAGTTTAAATATTGTTTATCTTATAGTTGATAGATTTTAGTTTTTATGATTATTTCCTAAAGATATTGAGATTTAAAAGATGTCTTTCTCCAGTGGACCGGTGATGGACTCGGTGAAGATTGGGCTCCGCCCTCAGGTCAGGCAAGTCAAGACTTTGAGGGGTGGAGCCTGAGATCCCCAGACTACATTTGCCTCACGAAAGGTTTAGTCAG
>JANHFQ010004307.1:52724-63291 GCA_032468035.1 Aparallactus werneri
GTTCTAACTTGATTAGCTCAGAAATAACCAAAGGAAAAACATTTTTTTTATTCTATTTCTTGAAGGATCGTGTAACATTCAGAAGAATTATATTGAAAAATAATGCAAAGAAAAGGAGAACGTATGAATTATTTATTGAATCAGTGCCTCTTCTTAAGTCACTGGAGGTAAAGTACTTTGTGGGAAATGAACTGGAAAGCATGTCTAATTTGATTTTCCTCAGCATTGTAAATGTTTAAAAGGAGGTTAGTGGTTAAGGAAAGCATCTATGACAGCAATTACTTTATAATCTTGATAGGTTTTTCAGTAAGCTCTTGAGACAGATTTGGCTAGTTCTTTGTGTATCTTTTTCTCTGAGTCTGCCAAGGAATATATGACCGAGTCTTGCTATATGGCAGTTGGCCTCTATAATCTAAACTGATTTCTTTACATTGGGAACTTACATCATGGTAGCTTATATGAAACATATAGCAATACCAAATTAGTTGTCAGATAGTCAGGAAAGTTACGATAGACTACATGCTAGGCTGTAATCATCCTGCTAATTACTGTAATTCAGTAATGAAAACAAAGAAATGCATTAGCTTCTAGAACTAAGAGTAATGGAACCGTCCCTGCTGCTTTTCTTCAAACATACCTGAAAAGGGCCAGAGTGATAATGTGTCTGTTTTTTAGGGTTGAGATGTATGCAAAAAGTGAGGGTGACATAAGGATAGATATGGATGGAAAAAAGCAGGTATATGACATCCATAGAATATATATGTTCACAGTAAAATTATGCATGATTCATTGGAATACTTGAGATGGTATATATAAGTTACCATAAAACATGTAACATCCATTGCATTGTGCAAATAGATTATGCCAAAGAAAGGGCCAGAGCATATTAAATTCATTTTTTTTTTTTGTTGCAGCCATCTGAGCGAATGAAGATTGTTGATGTAATAGGAGAAAAGACATATCAAGATGGAGAACGCATCATTGCTCAGGTATATAAGTGCAATTCTCACACTTTGGTAAATATATCGGATTATAATTCTCCAAAATGGATTGCAAAGAATGTTTTGTAAAACGCAAAAAATATTGTCTTAATTATTAATTTACATTTTGTACACATTTGCTAGTTTACATCCTATTATTATTTGAATTCTAGAATATAGAATTCAGAATACAGTAATTACTTTTCAAAATCTAAAAGATTGTTCAAACAATATTTGGAAAATATGCCATAATTTTCTGATGCAGCAGTGTACTAAGATCTCCTTTCTCCATTGAAATATTCCAATATCATTCCAATTTTCCTTTATATTTTCACATCTAAGATTAGGTGGCATAATTCTTTTCTCTGCGCTGCTGTGTGGTTTTCTTAGCTCAGTGTCAGAAATTACTGTACTTTGTTTGAAACTGATTTTGATCAACACTTCAGAAAATCCAAAGATATCTGTAATCTTCTTGTCACAGGGTGATAAAGCGGAGAGTTTTTTCATTGTAGAATCTGGTGAAGTAAAGATCATGATTAAAAGCAAGGTGAGTTCAGTTATTTCTGGTATGGTTAAAATTTAGAATCATTTAATATTTTTAAATATGTCTCATTGAATTGACAAAATTTAGGAATCTTTCCTGAAAATTGTCCTTACTGTGTCACATTCCAATTATCTTGGAAGAAAGATGGAGGATGCCGAATGAAGAAACCATAGATCAGTCACCAATTATTGAAGCTTAAGAAAAGATTTGGAAACAGAATTGCAATGAGATGGGAAGTTAATCTTATTAAGTGGGAAAATCAAACTTATTCTGTAAAACTCCTTTGTGATATTTTAAATGCACTCTTAACATAGCCTGGAAAAGAGTGGGTGTTAATTTAGTAATGAGCTTCATCTTGCATCTTTTAATTTATTGTAAATCTATTTATACTTTATATAATCTGGTTTCCTTGAGCTATTTTGGTGCTATAATTCCTAGACTTTCCTAGCTAGTTACAGTACATATAGTGAGTGACTACATTTATTGTGAATTTTTGGATAGTGTTCCTAACACATCTAATGGACACCAAGTTAGAAAGGTCACTTACATTTTTCATTAATGAAATTTGCCTTTGCAAATGATTTTTTACTGGTAAATGTTTGGCTTAAGAAGTGCACTATTAGCATTCATTTCTTGGCTTAGCAAAAGAAATATCCTATGAACAGGTTACATGTCAAGAACTCAGGACTAGATCACATTAATTTACTAATATGGGGACACATTCCTGGATAACTTTATTTGCGGAGAATGCTTTGCAATAAAGGGATCATAACCCCAAAGAATTTAATTCATACAAGCTTTAATGTGACATCTGACAGATATGGAACTGAGAACAGGACAATCTCGGCTAAACTCAGGATTATGCGGAAGGTGAAATACTTTTCGTAACAATTTGTCATCAAATAATCAATTCTGTGTCTTGAATTTCTGTTGTAGACCGTCACGGTAAAAGATGCAAACCAAGAGGTAGAGATTGCTCGGTGTGAAAAAGGACAGTATTTTGGAGAGCTTGCACTTGTTACTAACAAACCAAGAGCAGCCTCTGCCTATGCTGTTGGGGTAGTCAAATGTTTAGGTAAGAACTCTGTTTTCCTTTGTGATAATTACTATTAGAGTTGGATTCAATTGGTTCTGCTTTCCATACTGTTGTTTGGATCCGTCAAATGGCTTCTTCTGATACAAATCGATCACATTCCAGGAATTCCTTGAATGTATACTGTATATGGTACTTGGTTGTTAGAAAATTATCATGAAATTTTAAGAAATCGTTTCTCCCACTGTTAGCACTTGATATTTCAAAACAGGTTAGCATTTTATGATCTCTTGATTAATAAGGTACTGTATGGAATTTCCATTATTACTTCAGTTTCTAGCAATGTTAAAAGGAAGTGAGAAGTTGCAACTTCTCCCTTACTGAGCTAAATTTCAAAGTATCCAGTGTTGTAATTAAATAGCCCAAAATTACAGATTCTGTAAGTTTGAACTTTGCAGATCTTACAATACAGGGGTATCAAACTGGATTTCTTGGAGGGCTGGATCAGCACTGTAGTTGTCCTCCATTGGCCAGGCCAGGGAGGAGACAGGACAGACACCCTCCAGCAGCCTGCCGGCCAAAATGGTGAGGGGGGCGGGTTGCGGGCTTTGAATTTGACACCCCTGTTGTAATACTATTACTTCTTAGTGAAGAGATAGGGAAGTGAAGGGAAGCATTTAATATAATTTTGCAAGATTCTTTTGTCTGTCCTTAGGAAGTCTTACTTCTGGGACTATTTTGTGATTGCTCTAATTTAAAGGTGGTAACTGAATTACTGAGTCTATACATTAAGGCAGTCATATGCAAACAAAAAAAGCCAGTTGTTATCCTTGTCCCCTCATTCATAATTCCATTTAATTAAATATTCCCTAGATTTGCATGATTCCTATCCTGTGAGCTTCCAAAAATCCCTAGAAATCTGGCTGTTCTCCTAGGCCTTGGGGTGCTAAGCCTCCTAAGGTTGTTTTCTTCGGTGTTTCTGTTTCTTACTCTGTTTTGAATATTTAGAATAGGTTTCTCAAGTTTTTATTTTTCTTGCTTTTCAAGTGTCAGTTGCAATTGGAGTTGGGAATCTTTAAATAAAATCATTTATTAATTCTCCCAGGATTTATCCCCCCCCCCACTTTTCTGGGTTATTTATTTAATTGCTTTTTAAAAAAGAGTTTGGATTGGCAGCTTCCTTGGAACTAATGTAAAAATTTCTGTTCACATTTCTCTGTATTTCTGTGCAGTTATGGATGTGCAAGCATTTGAGCGGTTACTTGGGCCCTGCATGGACATTATGAAGAGGAATATAACACATTATGAAGAGCAGCTGGTGGCTTTGTTTGGTTCAAGCATGGACCTGATCAATCCAGGCAATTAGGCGCAGAATGCCTCGATGCCTTCTCAGATCAAGACATATAGAAAAGTCTCCTATTAGTAACAGCGCAACACCACTCAAATGAAAAAAAGGACACTACGGGACAGTGGCTGTTGGTGTCTTCTTGGGCATTTTTTTTAGAAACTTACACAGGTCTCAGCATAGCTGGAGGGTTCAAGGCTCACTCCAGGCCTCCGCTTTGCTGCTGAAATTTTGTTATTAGACCTAGCCTACTGCTGAGTCTCTTAATCCTCTTTTCACATTGCTTGGTTCAGAATGGCATGTTTCTCCCAACAATTCAAGTGCCTGATACTAAAGAAATGGAGCAGTCTATTTGTTGTTCCTGTTTTAAAAAAATGGAAGAACAAACTTTGAAATCAGAGATCTGGATGGTTGGTGGCTGTTCCTACACTTGGAAACTGCCCCCTTCTTAACATTACATTCTTGTTGACAGCTTTTTTTTCCTCACACGATCAAAATCTGATTTTAATAATGATACATTTGGATTTGAATGTCAAAAAGGATGGGACATTTGTAGAAACAGCAGGTTAACCAGTTCTGAGTCTTTCTTGTTCTTTTCTGGAAATGGGAGTGTGGTTGTTTAAAGCTGAAGGGTTCCAATGGAACCTGGTTGATAAATAATGGACAGTGAAGTAAAATGCTGAATTGTGAGATGTCTTAAGCAGAATTTCAAGGCTCCAGTGAATTTGAATCCTAAATCATGAGGTTCAGGGGCCACAAAGTTTGCGCACTGTTTTCTAAATTAGACTGATTTTTGGCCTGCTGGGAAACAGCAGAAATTTGTTTTAAATTTCTGCTTATGGAGATTCTTGGTACTTCTAGATTTTGCATGGCATTGCCATTGGCAAAGTCTGTTTTAATGCTTTTTTTTTAGAAAAAAGAAAAAAGGGTTGGGGTTTTTTGTAACTTAAGAAATATTTATGTACTAATGGGGTCCATTATACTGTAATATTTTACAACATTATATAACAATTGGATATACACTTTCCAACTACAATATCTATTTGCTAAGTCCTTTTTGAAAATTAACAGCATTTTACTTCAAAAATGATTTTTTTAAAAGCTACAATAGAAAATAACCTCACCTCTGGGCAATTAACATTGTATTGGAGGCACTTTTTTGAATGCAGGTCCATTTAGCTGCATTTCTCTAAGATCTTGCTTGAATCAGCATATAGCTGTCAGTTTATATACAATTACTGGAAAAAAATAACTTCCTACGTTTTACCCAAGTATTAACCATGTAAAAAATTACCATAAAAATAATCTAAATGTAGCACCAGAAATTATTAGGGAAGAAGCTACTGATCCTGTATGAAATTGCATCAGATGCCAATTCCATTATCAGTGTTTCTAAACTTATATGTGGTTTAGGAATAAATTTTCATTCATTGTGGGTTTTCAGCTTATAGAACAAGTCAAAATTTAATCATTGTGCCATCAGAATTTATACATAATTCAGCCATTCTGAATTCCCATTGGCAATGCTATAAATCCAATTCATAGGTTGCCTTTTAGCCTGGAGCGTGTTACCCCGTTTTTACAATTTCTATTCTGTGTTATTAATTTAAGACTTAAGTGTTTTATATGTTGTTGAATCAGGAGATAGCACTTGAAAATATTTTTTTCTTTTTACAGTCTAATCATTGCCATTGAAAAAGTTACTGAAGCCCTGGCCATCATATTTTATTTGTCCCCCCCACCTACAAAATATATCAATTTAAACTTAGCTACAGTTTGAACATCCAAGAAAAATGCTTTATTTATGTAAAGATTTTACACCAAAGATTTTAAATGTATCTTTCACAATTTTGGGCAAAGTATTACTTGACTCTGGATCTCATAAAAAGGATTGGTGAGAAAAGGTAAGTGGTACAGCCTTTATTCTTGTATAAGTAGCAAGTCATTTTTAAAATTTTTCTCTTAAGGCTTGGCCAAGTCACAGCTGAATCCAACAGATGTGTTCTAGAACCACCATTTTGGCTACAAAGTCATTCCTTTCCATTTCTTGCTCGAGTTCTTTTGTGTCTTTTGTGATGTAATTTAACAGGTTATACAATTGGGGTAATTAATCTTCAGCTACACTTGCTGGGGTTGGGATATTTTGAAGAGGACTCATACATAAGAAATGATCCAGGAAAAGTGAATTGAGGATATATTTAAAGCCATTTTCCAATTGAAGTGAATAAGATGAATTAGTACTAATGTATACATTAAATGAAATTTAAGCTTTAAATGAAAACCCTATATTATTTTGAAAGCAAACAAATTGAAGGGCTGATTTGCACAATCCTAAACTGGGTTTATCTTTTCAATTGGTGCAAAATCTTTTTATCTATGTGTGTTTGTGGCTGACCAACTGGTCATATGAATCACTTCATTATGATAGTAGGTCACTGACATTACTGTGAGTATTGTTTGAGACTTCCATCTTTAGGCCTAGTTGGAATATATACTTTTTGTCATCAGCTGATTTTAATGCAAGTTCAACTTTTGGTCACATAGATTGTTGCATTAAAGAAATTATTTTTTAAAAGAGCCATTGGGATCTGTCAGAGTAGAAATTATTTATAATGTATAACTTAAAATGATTTGTTGTGCAGTATTTGGAATGAAAGCTAGAGCAATCATGTAAACATCCGTTCCTTCCTTTGTGGATTTCCCTTTCATTTTGCAAATCCAGCTGGATTCAGAAAGATCAGCTATGAATAATTCATTTCCATCCCTGTATCCCTCCTTTATCTTAGCTTCATTAACTTCTCATGTTGCACATCATTTCCTAAGGGCAAATCTAGTGTTCATTCACATAGGGTAATTAGTGATGTCTAGCTTTAATAAGAGAGCTCAGCAGCAAAGTGGCAGAGGGGTGTCTTCTCAGACTGTCTTTTTTAACATATATCTTTTGAGGTTTCTGGGAAGAGCTTATAGTGTCCTATTCTTAAGATATGTCTGTTGATATCACAGCACAAATTTTCACAATGTATTGAAATGAAAAAAAAAATCTAAAACAAATCGACAAGAAAGTGCAGCTTCGAGGAGGAAAAAAAAACCGTGACATCCATTTGTCATCTTTTTTTTTCTTGAAATGTCTTTGTAAAATTAGTTGGACTTTTCTGGTTTTTTCCACTCCAGTTATTTTTTTTTGTTGTGTAATACCGTGTGTGTAAAGCGAATGTTTTCTATTTGTTCTAAGCACATGTTTCCTTTGAAGAGGCCTTTTCTGTGGGTTCTCCTTGAGCAGGCTGTAGGGCTATGCTGGACCTTGATCTTCCAGGAAAAAGAAAACATAGTCCCTAAACTGGCAGGAGCATGACACATCTTCACTGAGCCTAGCTAAAGCTTAAAACCATGTGGATTACTGTGGATGCTTTCCAGCCTGGTCCAAAAGGTGATTTTTGCATAAAGATGCTACCTCAAGGCTCTTAAGAGCTTTAAATGTGTCTTGCCTGTGAGAAGGACACACATTGATTCTGATAAGCTGTTCTATTGCATTAAGTAGGAGGGATATTTTCTGTCTTGGGGGGGATATTTTAAATCACTTTTACATCTGCCACATGATTGTTTTCAAAGTGTGAGCAGTTTTGCAGAGAGATCTGTTCTTGCACTGTAGTGTTGCCCAAGATGGGAAGAGAGTATCTTCCACATAAGACACTGGTCTCATTCTGATCTGAAGTTTGATTTTACTTTCAACTAATAAAAGCTGTCATGCCATGTCCATCCTTTCTGACTGCAGTTTTGCAAGTGTGAGTGTGCTTTCTTTAATCCAACAAATGCAGTCCTTTATCATTGTTTCAAAAGAGCAGTTAAAATCAAGCTTTGCTGATCATTTACAAGCAGCAAACACAAATGAGAATGCATAGTGCAAGAACTAGGAATAATTCCAACCCTTTCTCTTTCTCAAGAACAGCGTTATTCTGAGATGAAAAAATGCTTATTTAAATACTTTCCTCATAGACACTTTCATCAACTAAAAAGCTTGCCTTCTACAGGAACTCTATGCTTGAACCTTCCTAGAGATGGCCTCCTTCCCTGGAACAACCTATCCCCAAAGAAACATACTGCACTTTCAAACACACGCACGCATGCAAGACTCTTCAAGGAGGCATTAGGAGGTGGTTGAAGATCTTGATGTTACATCAAGTTACATCGGTACCACCTTCTTGTTACATTATTTCATGGTACTCAAGTGACATGTAAAGTGAAATAATACATAAGCATAACCAAGTCAAGCAGCAGTGGTTCTGCCAGTATCTGGTCAGCTTGGGCTCTTCACTTTTGCATTGCCTTGATAGGAGAGGAAGCAGGAAATAAAATGTCAGTGAACAGGAAGAAAAAGATAAAAATGAGATGTTGTCCGTCTAACTCGGGTGTCAAACTCAAGGCCCGCAGGCTGGATCTGGCCTCTGGGGTGCTTAAATCCAGCCCATGGGGCTGGCCTGGAAATATCAAGGGGCTGGCCTGCAGTGCCTCTGGCGGCTAAAACATGCCTGGTGCAGCTCCCCCCCCCCACCGTGCCTGATTTGTACCCTCCAAGGCCTATGGCAGCACTGCTAGCTGAAAAATGGACTGAAAATGGGCCACATGGTCTGTTTTCAGCCAGCAAAGTGCTGTATGAGGCCATGGAGAGAGAAAATGAGGTGCCGTGGGGCTGCGCGTGGATTCCCCATGCCCCGTTTTGGCCAGCAGGGTGCTACAGGAGGCATCCGTCCCCACTGCTCCCCCCCCCAACCCGCATAGAACTACAGTGCTGATATAGCCCTCGAAATCCAGTGTGACACCCCTGATCTAACTTAACCCAACAGGCAGCTTGGTGTGATAGTTAAGACACAAGGTTAGAAACTGGGAGACAGTGAGTTCTAGTCTCACCTTAGGAATGGAGCCAGCTGGGTGACTTTTGGGTATTGAGTCCTTTTCAGCCATAGGAAGAAGGCAATGAATGGCAAACTACTGAAAATTTTGCAAAGAAAACTTTAGGGACTAATCCAGGAAGTCAACAAGAGTAAAGACTGACTTGAACGTACCAAACAACAGCAACCCATCACTTCCAAAAGAAGTAAAGTAAATCAATTAATAGTGGATGCACCGCTGAGGATCACTGATTTTCAAATCTTAATCTGATATTCTTTCTCGTCATATGAGGGAAGTGGGTCTTTAACTCACATATTTGTACAAAATGTCACAAGGTCCTTGGCTATATTGCAGGCTCAGCCATGTCCCCAAGGGAGGAATTTTAAAAACTATTATTAATCCTGTAAAAAGTGGAAAGATACACTTTTTACAGGATTAATAATACAATACAATTGAAATACTTAAATCCAGTGTCCTGCTGGGATAGATTGACAAGGTAGAGATGAAGCCCTTTGCTCCCTGCTAATCTAAAATTTCCTTTTGTCAAAGCAGGCTAAGGGCTTCGGTTGTTGCACACTCAAAGTCTGCCAAGCAGCCTTGTTCTATCTCTGTCGTCATTGGAATCTTTTTGATATCAGGGTTCCCAAAATAAATAGATTTCAGAGGCAATAGGTTGGAGTGCCTGACATCTGATTTATCTTCCTATTTGGAGCTCTGCCTCCGATATTGGACAAAATTGATGAATTTGTGGTTCTGGGTCTCTGTGCCAGGAACCATACAATTTTACAGAAATCTGAAAAGCTCTTTGACCATATTTGGAAATATTCTTTGCTCAGGCCTCAATTTCAACACAGCTACATGGAATAGCATAACAATGCTACACACACAAAGTTGGATCAATTCTTGATTGGTCTTTCTGGAATGATGGTGCAAAGCTTTATTTTTTCTAGGTCCTCCCCTCCTCTGCTGCCTACTAAGTATCTTGAGTTGTAGCTCCCATTGTATCAGCCAGAGATGTCAATATAGGTCTGGTGGTGGTTGGGCAGACCTTGCCTTGTCTCCTGCCACCTGGTACATGCTGAGCCTCAGGCCACCTTCTTCTGCTCTGCTGAGTCACAGACCGATTTGTAGAATTGCAAGAGGAGCTTTCCAGATGCCCTGGGCCTCTCAAGGGTTATGAAGTGACCACATTTTTCCAGCAAATGCACTTGGGAATTAGGAATGGCAGCCGCCAAAATTTCTGCACCCGAAGAATCAAAAACCTACACAAAAGGAAACAATGTCTTCCCATCACAACTGAAATATTTTAAAGTGTATGTCTGACTTGGGTGTGCCACGATGCATTTGCTCTTGGAGCAACATTCAGTACACAAGCTTTTAATAGTAACTGATGTTTTACACAGCATCTCCGCTATTCTCAGATATTCAGCTTTTAATGGCTTGAATTGTATAGCTAGGTTACATATGAGTTCTATTAAAGAAGGGTCCTTGGTGTTTTCTGAGCTTGGTTGTTTTCTTGCAGACATTTCATTACCCAAACATCTGTGCTAGTGCTACCATTGTTTTTATTTACTGTTAATAGTTCAACTTCTTGACCACCAAGATTCATCAGGATATTCTCTCTGCCATTATTTCATTTCCTTTGTTTGGATTTGCCTTGTTGATTTTAGGATAAACTAGTTGATTACCCGGCGTTGCCCGTGAATTTTTTTGTGGGAATGCATTATTTTAAGGGGAAAAGAAATGTTAGAAATCAGACAGGAGGTAGTGAAATGTGG
>JANHFQ010004308.1:4969-16484 GCA_032468035.1 Aparallactus werneri
ACTGGTTTGCGGTGAAATTATTTTGATTTGATTTGTTTGCCTTCTTTCTTCAGCGGCAGAGAAGAATTCAAAAGGATCGACTAGTAAATGAGTTCACCACAGCGCTTACAAATTTCCAGCGGGTCCAAAGACAAGCTGCTGAGAAGGAGAGAGAATTTGTAGCAAGAGTTCGAGCCAGTTCTAGGGTATCAGTAAGTATAATTAATTAATCCACACTTTCACTAATTCTGGAAAATAATGAAAGAAGTTGAATAGATGATACCATTTTTTTCTCATTACAATGTCTGTTTTAGAGTGCATGAAGTACAGTATTAATATCATTTCTGTGTAATCCATTATGAAGCCCATTTAGGAAATGCACTAACAGTTGGTCAAATGCCAGATCTTCTGTAATCGCATACTGTACATTAGATAAATAGTTTGAGACAAGAGGAAATAATAACTTGAGAGGTTTTCTTGTGACCAGGAATCATACCAGCCCAAGTCAGATCTGAATACAGTGGCACGGTGGACCAAAAAGGAGGACTCTCAGCCTTATTTTTGTTAGTGTGTGGGATTTACAGACACCTGAATAGAATAGTTAACACTATGTGATGTGCTATTTGATACTATACTTGCCTAATTAAATATTTACCCTAAGATTCTCTGCATCTATTTTTTGTTCTGTTTGATCGTATCTGATTCTTAGACACTACCCAGACAAGTCTCTATAAGTTTTCTTGGCAAAGATTTTTAGAAATGGTTTGCTAGAGCTATCTTCTTGGGGTTGACAGAAAGTAACTGATCCAAAGTCACCTAATTGGCTTTGTGCTTAAGGCAGGACTAGAACTCATAGTCCCTTGGTTTCTAGCTCAATGCCTTAACCAATACACCAAACCGTCTCTCGAATCTTTGCTTTCTGCTATTTTTTTCTTCGGATTTAAAGTCTACATTGAGCAGTGAATCCTAAGCAGTTATTACTGAACTTGGAAGTGTATTAACTTGACCCTTATTTAGATGGATTTAAAACTGATAGAATATTTTAATCATCCCATACAACCTCCTGCACCCTCCCCGTTCTCCTAAAAAGTCTTTATAGAGGATTGGGATATGGGATAAAACTGCTGCTGTGGATGGAACAGTTAATCTAAAATTGAATCACTCTTGCACTGATTTCACCATATTTAGAGGAATGTCCCAACCATCTCTGAAGGGTGTTCATTCAGGATCACAGTAATCAGAAAAGGCAATTTAGTCTTTAATCTGCAAGAGTTCCTATTTTATATTATCATTGCAAGCAGTTGCATCTAACTTTATCCCAGTTATTTTCCCCTGTGCATTTTAAGATCTGACTGATATCCTAGACAGATATTCACTCTTCTTTTCTGAAAATAGGAAAATAAAATATTCCCAACCCACTCAGATGGCTAATCTCTAACCTCCATGACGTCCCATTTCTGTTTTGCCTTCATTCTCTGTCTTTCAGTTTTTATTATCACAATGCACACATGTTCATGCCTATTTTTAATTAGAAAGATGCTAGGTGCCTTTTTTTTTGTCTTTTAAATGTTCCATATTAAGCCATAGTCTAAATCACATTTATGCTTGGATTTGGGAAACACACAATGTTGAATGCTTGTGGTACACAAATCTTCTAATATCAGATTCAAGAATTACATTTCATAGACCTCTTGGTCTCTTCTTGTTATATCGGAATTTAATTTAGAATTACAGTTCAGTCCTCCAGATCTGTTCTCTTATCTGACTAAGTGCTAAACTCTTGCTGGTGAGCATTGAAGTATATTTGACTCCGCTTCCAAAGTTCCAACTTGTTATTTTTATATCACTTGATAGGGTGGTGCCCCAGAAGAAAGTTACAAAGAAGGAACCCTTGTATCTTGGGATAGGTAAGAAATATGATGTAGAATATAAAATCATTCCAGTTAAAAAAATTAAAGTATGAAAAAAATCCTGTGCTTAATTGTATTACACTAGCAATAGTACTTAGACTTATAAACAGCTTCATAGTGCTTTACAGAACTCTCTTAGCGTTTTACAGACTCTGTAAATTCCCCATTTGACTGACTTCCGAAGGATGGAAGGCTGAGTCAACCTTGAGCCAGTTAGGACCAAGCTCCTGGCAGTAGAAGGCGGGGTTTAGCCTGCAATACTCCATTCTAACCACTGTGCCACCACAGCTTATTAGAGATATAAATCTTTGCATCTCTAATAAACAACAATTGCACAACGCTATTGTGTTACAAAGTACACTGTGATTTTAACTTAATATTCTGTTTTTTTCAGAATTACGTTAATGTTTTTTCCCCTTATTGTTAATGTGCATCGTGTTTTAATGGTCTATCTCCCATCTTTATTGTCTGCAATTTGAAGAGAAATTGGAGATTGATAGGAGTGGCGGATTAACTGTAAGAGCCAAAGGCATTGCCTTCTTCCCATGAATCTTCTAGTATACAAATAGATCCATGAGAATCATGAATAGTATACTATCATGATACAGTATGTAATAGGGGAATAAAGGCAGAATGTGAGGTGCATCTCTTTTAATGCAGTCAAGATATATTTTCCCACATATAACAGCCTAATAGTGCATAATGTACTATGTGTGTGTAGTGCATAATGTGTTCTATGTATGTTTAACCCAAAGCCAACCTCAGACCCAAGTACTAGATGAAGAAATCACAGAAGATGACCTTCGGCTCATTGAAGAAAGAGAATCGGCCATCAGGCAGCTGGAGGTGAGCACTGGCTGGTGAGATCAAGAACAAGATGTTATTTATTATATTATGTCCATGAATTAAAACAGTTCAAGTTGGAACTTGTTGCCCTTTTAAGTTATTAGTTCCTATAATTAATGAATAAGTACACCATTACTCAGGACATCACATAGCGTTACCTTACTTTACAAGAGTTTAAAGTTTGCTTTCTTCAAGGATACCAAAGTATTAGACCATTAAAATGGTCTTTCATAATTTTGAATCTTGACGATCTGCTAGGATGTCAATTCCTATTGGAAATTAGAATCTGATTCCTAAAACAAATGAATTTTGTTTCATTTGTTGAATTTCCCCAGTTTTGAGGTAAATACTGCTATAGAATAACCTAAGCGTAATCCACACATTCAGCAGAGAACTTGCTAAGACAAAAGTACACCCATTTGTAAGATCCAAAGTCTTTGAATTTAATTAAGGCTATGGAACCAGAGGTACTAGATACTTCTGTCCTCGTTATTGTTGTATGATATAAACATGAAATGAATAATTGCCTCAGAATTCTTCTTAGTTTTGTATTCTTACTTAGGATGTCTGATCAATCCAATAAAATAATTTTATTGGAAGAATTAAGCCTAAAATTGTATTTTTAAAAAGGTAGGAAATGAACACAGATTAATGCTTACATTCAGCATTTGAAACACATTTATTCTACTTTGTACTTTGTGATTTTTTCATTCTATTTTTGCTTTTAATTAAGCAATATGCACACAAATGTACAAAGATTGCTTATGCCTGTGATATTGATACAGTGATACACACACATACATACATTTATATCATATTTCACTGTTATTGATTTATAATCTCTCTTAATAAACAACCTATTCATAATTTTTATCCTACCTTTCAAATTTACATTCTCCAAGGGTGATTTTTCTACTTTTCTCAAAAATAACATATTTCATCTCTGTCCTACATATGTTTTCTCCCTTCTTTCTACTCTAAATTGCTTGCAGTTATTCCTATGGTTGCATTGTTCTATGTTGAACGTTGTTTTAATACAGTTTCTTTCTTCATAGTCAGACATTCTTGACATCAATGAAATATTTAAGGATTTGGGGATGATGATTCATGAACAAGGAGATGTGATAGGTAAGCAAAGGTCAACCTTTTGAGATCTTGCCTTTTTGCCACATTTGGGCACGCTAGTTATATTGTATTCGCTTTTACACATATAAATGTTGTAGCAGTTGAGCAAAATCTAGAATTAATTAGGAAAAAGACTTGCATTAAGAGGAAATTTGGTACACCAGGATCTGAAGCGAGTTTTGTTTTAAAAGCTTGGTTGTCTCATGGTCCTTGAACATGTTATATAGCTATGATGAGAGTTTTAGCTCAATTTACATGGGAGGAGCAATTGGTTAGGGAATGTCTTGTTCAATTTCAATATAATATCAGCCATCATGCAGGTACCTTCATGTAACAGCAGGTACTCCTTTTCTTTGGGAATAAGAATATTCAAGAGTTAGAATTTATTAAATTGTTCCCTAGAATTTTTCAGGTTTTCCTGAAGTTTTATTTCTTGTAGCTTTACCCAACAGAGTTTTCAGATCAGAGAGTTAAAATGGTTAGGATACATAGCAGAATTATTAGAAGTAGTTTGATTAGAACTTTTAAAAGAACAATAATAACATGCACAGAATACATGAGCAATGAGTTTTTTTAAGTCTCTTTTATTACATGTTTTATACATAGCTCATTTTAAAAATAGCTGTGATTATAATACAGGAAGTGAGATCCACAATAAAAAAGAATTACAATATATTTGAAACTATGCTTCAAAACAAGAACAACAACAATGGCCTCTACTAAAATGCCAGTCATTTATGGATTCTTTTTCTCCACCCCATAATTTACATATATTCAATGTAGCTTCTCCCCTTTTGAAGTGTTTAGTCTCTTTCTCTGTCTTGATTCCTATTGTTCGGGACATAAAACACACATTTTCCTGGTATCAGGATACTGTTATTTCCATTTCCAGCAGCATCCGGCACAGATACTATTGTGTAGTGGGCTTCAGTACGTAAGAACCAGACCAGCATAGCTACAACAGTATTTATTGACTCAAAACTTGAACTGAGGAACAGCAGGCAAACGCCTGTAATTTATACTCTGGGCCCACAGGGTCTTAACCAATCATAATGTTTGAAAAACCGGCCCACATATGAATGTTCAAATTTCCCTCCAAAACAGTTGGAGCTAACAGAGAGGGTCATCTAAAGGTTAGTTTCACTTTAGCAGGGCCTAACACAACTATATACATTCAATACATAACAGGTACTCCTTGACGTATGACCACAATTGGGATCAAAATTCCTGTTGCTAAGGCAGTTGTTAATTGAGTTGTGCCTTTTTGCCATGGTTATTAAGTGAATCACTGCATTTGTTGAGTGAATCATGTCATTAAACAAATTCAGCTACTCCCATTGACTTGACTTATCAGTAACCAACTGGGAAGGTGATCACATGATCGCAGGACATTGCCACCATCGTATGTACATGTTGGTTACCCAGTTCCCAAATTTTGATAATGGGACTGTGGGAACATTACAATGGTTGTAAGTGCAAGGACTGGTCATAAGTCACTTTGTTCAGTGGTGTTGTAAGTTTGAGTCTCACTAAATAAATTATTGCAAGTCAAGGACTACCTGTATTGGAAAAGATGTGGCAGCTCAGTGGCTTAATGATGCTGGAGATGGTTTCTGCTCCAGTGGTTCGAGTTCTAGCATTGTGTGTCGAGTGAGCTCCCATCACTCACCTCAGCTTCTGTCCACCTAAAAATTTAAAAACACATTCTATGTGAATAGATAAACTAGGTACCACTTTGGTGGAGGGGACGAGCTGGTGCTCCATGCAGGCAGTCAGATTCCTACCCTCCGACCCTTCCTGGTTGTGGCACCCCATATGGGAGGGAACTCCAGCGAGAGAAGGGGCCTTGGATGACACTACAGGAAGAGCCGCTTGTTTTTCTTCTGGTGCAAAGCCAGCTCGCTCTCTTGTGGGAAGTGTGCAAGCATTTTTTTTACAACAGAACCGGGACCTTGGCAGCCAAACTACTAGTCTGCAATTGCAGTTTCCTGGTTAATGTAACAACGCCATATGCTAATAATAATAATACCTGTATTGGAACATGTACCATTGTCCTTGCTTTTAATTTAATATCTTTTCAAATAATTTGTTCTTGGGATTTATTTCCAAAGCTACAAAACAGATCTAAAAATACAAAGTTTCAGAGCAAGATGCTTCTGCATGTATGTCAACAGTAGAAGACAAATTGTAATGTCTTTTTCTCCTTTCTCAAAGATAGCATAGAAGCTAATGTAGAAACAGCTGAAGTCCACGTTCAGCAAGCAAACCAGCAGTTGTCGAGAGCATCCGAGTACCAGGTAAAGATTGCCATAAGCAAAAGTACCACAGATAATCCTCATTTAGTAACTGCAATTGGTTCTGATGACTTAGTTATTAAATTAAATGGTTGCTAAGTGAACATGTGACACAGAGAGGGAGGGAGAGGTGCTGCCATATCACTGGTTGCTGCTCTTTCATTTAGATAAAGTTTTGTGGGGACTTTGGTGCTGTCTACCTTGGTATTTTTCTTGCAGATGTTTCATTACCAAGCTAGGTAACATAATCAGTGAAATATCTACATGAAAATAACCAAGTTCAAAGAGCACTAAGGACTCCTTAGTTCAACCCTGAGCTACAATATTCTCTTCTATAGATAACATTCTCTAGTATAATAATCTGGTACCTAGATTATTTCTTTGCCTCTTTTTGCCCTCTGGGCAGAGATATTGCTTAAACAAGCTATCTCTTCCAGAGCTGTTTTTCTTGGCAGGGCAGGGCAACCTTCAAGAGTGCTAACTGCAAGTTAACAAGCTCTGCTTTGTGATCTTAGTTGATTAGAACCCGCCAGCTAGGTGCAACTTATCTGAAACTGACCAGACTTTAATCAGTTTCACGCCAAAGGCTTTCTTCTTGCAAACGGCAGGCATTGGTTAGAAATTGAACTTCCTATTACAATGCTACATGTGGAGTGGTGTGGTGGTCTAGAGGTAGAGCTCTCACCTCAGAAATAGGAGGCTGTGAGTTCAATCCTAGATAGAGACAGATATTTCTCTCTCTGGGCACACTGAAAATATATCTGCTGAACAAAACTCCACATTGGCAACAGGAAGGGCATCCGGCCATTAAAACACTCTGCTAGTTCCATTCGATTGCCCAGAATCCACTCCGCAAGGAATTATGGAGTTGTTAAATGAAGATGATGATTGCCATGCTAAATGTGGACTTGCCTATGTTTTAGACATTTTTTATGTATTAAGAGCTTAAACTTTACACTTCAGACATACCTTTGCGCTTCTCCTGGCTTTCCAAGGCAATGCTTCCTTGCCTTGGAGGCCAAAATTTTGATGCAAGCCAAGCATCTGTGTAGTCTGAATTTTGTCACTATAGCTCAATCGCCTCTTCTTTCTTGAGCTCTTCAGCTTCAATAGTTTGCCTTGGGACTGGTTGGATTGCAGCAAAGTAATGGTAGTTAATGCTTTTACTGCATATGAAGGACACTGTTACCCCTTGCAAGCCAGAGAAATGCACTTATGTCACGTTTTGTAAGTGCAGAAATCCTTCTCAATGAGAGAATGCTATTTCTCAAGGAAATATAAATGTTCTATTCAACTTAGTTACAGGTAGTTCTCGTTAAAAGCGGATTTTGATGTCACCCGCCGATGCTAGGAAATCTCTGAATGGGATTTTCAATCCTGCATGGCATCTGTCAAGACTGTCTGTTTAAATGGGGCAGAGTATCTTCCCCTGAATGTGATTGTGGTGCTCCTTGTCAGACACGGGATTGTTTAGTGAGTAGCTGCCCTTTGAGAGCTTATAGAGAAGGAAAAGTAGATTTTATCCAACTAACAGACACTGCTCTTAATTGGATAAATGGCCTAGACCAGGAGTGTCAAGCTCAAGGTTTTTTCATGCTTATGACCATTGTAGCATCCCCATGGTCACGTGATCAAAATTTGGATGCTGCGCAACTGGTTCATATTTATGACGGATAGAGTGACCTGGGATCATGTGATACAACTTTAGTGATCTTTTGGCAAGCAAAGTCCAGGGGGAAGTCAGATTCACTTAACAACCCTATTTTAACAACTACAGTGATTCATTTAACAACTATAGCAAGAAAGTTCATAAAATGGGGGGAAATTCACTTAATGGCTGTCTCGCTTAACAACCAGAAGTGTTGGTTTCAATTGTGTTCGTAAGTTGAGGACTACCTGTACTCTGTGTCATATGCTAAATAAATAAATTCATGTAGAGGGAATCTAGGGCATAAAAGCCCAATATTGAAACAGGCAAAAGCAACTCATTGAAGCACTTATTTGAGAGAGCAAAGAGATGATCGCATGTGATCAAATGTGTATTTCTGTACCTTTGGAAAGTTAACTAACAGCATCCTTTTTTCTCTCTCTCCCCTCATTCAGCGCAAGTCCCGGAAGAAAATATGCATCCTCATTCTTATACTAGCAATAGGATTAACTGTCCTTGGGCTAATTATATGGGCAACAACAACGAAGACATAGGATCAATTACGCAAGAGGCTTCTGGTCACGTCCCATGGTGAAAGCTGTTCAGAAAATGATATGTCAAACTGGATAATTTCTGCTTTATCACAAGGTGCATTTTTAATCCAAGAGTGCTTTTTCTTGGCTTCTGTATGTATTAGGATTATTTTCATGTTATCACTTATATCTAATTCACCAATATTTAACCCTGAAATAGGCAAGTTTTTATATAGTGCCTCTCCTTTGCGTTTCTTCTCCTCTTGGCCAAACTACTTGGAATTCTACGTACGAGGACAGTTTTAGCTCATTGGACCAAGTGGGTCAACCTTTTACACATGGATCAAAGACTAAATAGAGGATTGTATGCGTGAGGGCTGTGAGTTGTCAAACACCAATTTAAAATATCAATTTAACTGCAACTTTATAGGAACTATTTTTTTTCTACAAAGGCTGACTTTCTTCATATGTCCCCTCTTTGATATATCATGTATTGTTCATTGACTCATTCCATTTATGAGAGAATGGTCTGCCCATTTAGCTCACTCCGTGCCAAGCTTAATTCTAATAGGTTCTTGGAGAATGCTACTTGTCATTTTCAAAAAAATGTTTCTGCTGTTTTTCTTTTGCTTAAAAACTTTGTCTTTCTATTGCCACATTTTTGGGGTATAAACATGATACCGGGTATCAACAAGCCTGACCAATTCTCATTGATTTATGAAGAAAACTTGGGCAGTATAGATTTGTGTGTGTAACTTTACAGTTGAGACGTTGGGACACATTTAAAACTAGTTGTTTGCACCTTAATGTATGCACTCCTTAGGTGGTTGAAGTTTAAAGTCTATGGGCAAAGATAATGTGTATAGCTGCTTAACTGCAAATTTACTGCAAATGCCCATAGTTTGCAATTCTCTCTTTGGAGAACTATTGTTAGTTATGTGGTGGAACACACCTGAATGAGGCAATGGGAGCTCTGTGGGTGGATTGAGTCATGGATCTGTAATCCTACATTCCTGTATATATTTGTGACCCGAGTGGATGAAAATTCTAAACTGGGAATGAAACATAGTCAGATCATCTGGCTCCCTGTTTTCATGACCTCAGATTAAAGGGGGAGATCTTGCACAGAGCAATCAATAACAGTTTGAATTATACTTGAACTACTTCAATCAACTGCCACTATGAACAGCAGATCTTATATCCAATTTTTAACAAAGCAATTAATCCTCTTTTCCTCATCATGTAACTGCTTGGGTACTAACCCTTTTGATTTATGAAGAATTACATACCATTTAATTGCCTCAAGATTAAAGGTTTTTAAAACTGCTTTTTTGGGTGCCATTTTGAGATAACTTCAATTTAAAAATCTGTTATTTGCCAGCTAATCAATTCTTTGCTTTTTAAAAAACGTATTAAATTGTACTGTATAAATTAAACTTATTAAATTACTGTATAAACGTTACATTTTTTTTGTACAGCAGTTTGATAGAGAAGCAGCATTTACAGTATGAACACTTGAGACTTAAGATTGGGGGGGGGTCTGAACTAAAGCCAAACCTAGATTATACCATCTAAATAAAGATACCTTAAAAAGCGAATATGTTGCTGTTTACATTTTATTGTTATATCTTACGTGTAACATTTTGAAAGGAAGTAATCATAAGGTGAAAAGCACTCCAGAAAAAGAACACCAACAAAGCTAGTAAAAATAATACTACATCATTTGAATTTACTACATCTGCCCTGCTGGTGGTAGTGTTGTTACATTGATTCTCTTTTATAGATGGGTCCCTGCCATAAGGCAATCCTGTTGTCTCGATGGACATAGCAGTTTAGATAAAGATTGTACGTGCAATATTGCCCCTAGTGCAGGGAGTCAACTACAATTCTGTTTTTCATTGTATACAAAAAAAATGTAAAAACTACATCACTAACAACAATCTTGTCTAAATTCCTAAAAGCACTTTTGAGCTGTGGGAGAACCAGAACATATTTTGATTGAGTTCCCTGAACAAATATATAATTGCCTAGAAAGTTAATCTTGTGTTCTGGTTACCAAGGCCCAGAGATACATTACTAATTATTTCTGACAGACACGACCTCATGATGTCACCTCTATTTCATTCTCCACCCACTGCTGAGGCAATGTAGAATCATCAATAGTCATTTGATTATGGAAAGAGTAACTAACTCTCATTTCTCAACACAAAGCATGTACAGGCAACATTGAGCATCTTGGAGACAACTGTGTGTGTGTGTGTGTGTGTGTGTGTGTGTGTGTGTGTGTGTGTGAGATGTGATCCGAGACTGATCTGCTCAACTCTAAATGGCCATATAAGAATCTTCCTTCCTGTCCTCTGAATGGCCAATGCAAGTTTACATCCATTTTGTTTCAGCTATGTGAAACAAATACACATTTTTTCTTGTATTCTAGGCTTTATTAATAGGAACATCAACCTAAAGGGAAGCTAGTACTTTTAAGAATCAAAGTTAATGTACCCATGGAGGCTTCTTTAGATCCAGGGTCAGCTTTAGATATTTTGGTGCTGTAGGCAAAGTCATATTCTGACACCCCATATTGCTTGGTTCAACTTCTAATGAATTCCTAAATCTTGGGATTTTTTTAGCTTTAAGGATTTTCAGCCTCTTATAGGTTTTTTTTCATTTTCTCTGACATGTTCATTCTATTTACTGCTTCACCCAATTTTAATTACATCAGCACCTCTTGTTTTCATAGGGCAATAATTTTGCAAAATTATATTTGATCCTTGAATGGGCACACTGCACAGAGATTGTGCCATTACCACCTTTCACATGTTTTATTGTGTATGTTGGAAGTCTTTAACTTTGGCACCCCTGTCTAGGTTGCCTAGATCTAAAACCATCCGTGTTTTTCAGTCACTTTAATACATTGAGGCACTTGTTCAGGCATGAAGGCCAGCTAGGTGACTTTGGATCACTCATTCTCCTCACGGGGTTGTTGTGAGGAAAATAGGAGGAAGGAATATGATGTCTGTTCACTGCCTTGAGTTACTTATAAACTCACTAGCTGAGTACCCGGCGTTGCCCGTGGTTTATGTCTTTGTGTGCATGTGAGAGGAGGGTGTGGAGGTGTATGGGCGCCTGTCGAAGGCTGCCTGTGTCCTTGCCGCTAGTGCTTTGTAGTGCAAGGGGAGAAGG
>JANHFQ010004312.1:14087-32596 GCA_032468035.1 Aparallactus werneri
ATCTGGCCTTCTAAAGAGCAGTCAGGGTTGATCTCCTCTAGGACTGACCGGTTGGATCTCTTTGCAGTCCAAGGGACCCGCAGGAGTCTTCTCCAGCACCAGAGTTCAAAGGCCATGGAGAAAGTGGAGAAAGTGGAAGGAACTTAAAGCTATATAAAACTCTAAACTTCTGGAATTAAAGAAAATCTTGTACTCTCACTGGAAATTATCAGGAGGATAACAGTAAAGAAAAGTAGTAGAAGGAGGGTGGGGAATGGATAAAGTAGAAGAGGTAGAAATCCTTTTATCTGAAAAAAAAAGACCTATATGCCTCTGACACTCATGAACATAGAATTTACATCTTGTCATCATTGGTGAATATTAGAGACCTTTCAGAGAATCATATTTTTGGCATGAAAAACATAGTTGTTATTTAGAAGCTATATGGAACCCAGGTGTGACATACTCATGACTTCTGTTATATAGAAATTGCACACTTGCAGCATGAAGTTGACATGGAATATTTGGAAGTTAAGAAAGACAGTTTTCATCCTGCTAGTCTATCTCTTGAATTTAGACTAATAACAGCTGACAGAATTCTGTCACGGACATGCATTTACATATTGCTTCTTTGAACTTCTTTCTTAAAGTGAGAAAATGATGGAAAACAAGAAACATTGCCTATAGACCCAGTAAGATGATTGTTGAGTTGCCTGCAGGGTTACCCCATCATTTTAAGGGGGGGAGTTAATTTCTTTTTATTTTATTTTAAATTTATCTGTTTTCTTCTCACTCTTTTGTATAGCTTTACTCTTTTGTTTGCTTTGCTTTGTTTCTGTTTGGCTTAAAGATGAATGAAAATCTAGTTTTAAGCTTCCAAAGATTTGTCCAAGTTTCACATCATTGGTTGTATTGGCTACCTTTATTTTTCAGAGTGCAATTTAAGTTGCTGGTTGTCACTTTTAAAGCCCTGAATGGCACATGATCAAGTTATTTGCAGACTGCCTTTGTCTGAGGCTATCTGCCTGTTCCACTAGATCTCATAGGGTGGGTATGCTACATTTCTTCCCTTCAATGTTGCCATCAGATGATTCCTAGGAAGTGCATCATCTCAACAGCAGCCCACTTTGCCACACTCCTCTCCTGAGAATTGCCAGATCTCCCTACCCAACTGGCCATCCAAAAAGCCTTAAAGCCTGGATTTTCTCACAAGTGTTAGTGCAACGTATTGACTGGTGTCTAGGAAAGTTCCTTCTTATATGTGTGGAATGTGTTATCTGCAACCTTTTTGATTGACAAGCTCAGAGTCTTAGCCACTGAGCCACCACACAGTGGGTGCCTATATACAAACCTTAAAAATACATATATAAAGTGAGATAAAAGTAAGTTGGATAAACAATGGTATTTTTCTGCTGTAAGTTAAAAAAATCCAGAAAAGAATGATCCCAGTCCAACATTCAGATTCTTAATGCCCTGACTGATGCAGAGACATTCAAACAAAATAGGAGATGACATAAAGGACATAGAGGAAAGTAAGAACATTCGGTGGAGATATAGAAGAGAGAAAATGGGCTTTAACAATGGGAATCCAGGAAGCTATTTCGCTGCCCAGCAATCCTGCTGTTATCCTGCCAGCAAGCCATTGATGTCAGGCTTTGATATTGTAGGTTTCCATGATACTATGGCAGTGATAATGTTGTCTTCATTGGTCTAAAAAGCATGTGCGTATTGCAGCATAACACTGATAAGGTTGTTATCTCAGCAATGAATAAGGTTTTGTGACACTAACTTCCTAGCAGCCAAGCAGAGCACTGCTAATGGTGTCATCATCATAACACTCTAGAGTAATTGGCACAGGTACCTGGTATTTACCCAACCCAGCCTGCTGTTTCATTTGCATTTCAGGATTGTGAGAGTACAACGATTTGGAATGAAAGGTAGGTGAGGTAAAATTGCTTTTTAAAATTCAAAGCAAGAATATACAAACTTAAGACAGAAGGAGTCAGTAGAACTTCCAGTCCATGTCATCTAATATAGGGGTAAACCACTGATTTGTAGGGATTCTGATTAATTTTATTTAAAGCCTATTTTAATTTTATTTGGAGCCTAGGACACAGTTTATAGTGTAGTTGGCAATCTCTGAATCAGAGAAATACGTAAGAATATATATATATGTTTGTTCTGGGATAGCTACAGAAATTATTTTCAAAAGGAAAAAAGGTCCTTTGCTTATATGACTAAAACTAGAAAAATGCTAACAGAGCTTCAGACAATTTTTCAGGGTTTCATTTGATGATTCTTACCAACCATTTCGTTATCCATGCTTGGAAATTATGCTTCAGATTGGCGAATAAATGACCTGTATTCTGTTTTGTTTTGTTTTTCCATTATCCCCCATTAATTCTTTCTGAGAAAGCACAAAAGACTGCTTTCCAGAAGAGCCTCTCTTGTTTTATCATTATTTGTCTATGAGTTGTGTTTTCCAGAAGGGACACACACATTCAGATAAAAAAAAATGTAGCTACATAATGGCTGATATGAAGAATGATTGATTATTATGATTTTAGCGTCCCACAAGAGGATAGACAAACATCCCATAAAATCCAAATAGTTTTGCCAACATGGTTTAATTCTGCCCTACAGCATCTTTTATGTGGGAGGCTTGGATGCTTTTCTATCTTGAACTGTGCCAGGGCATCTCTCCCGTTAGCCCAAGGGCAATGGTATTCCACAATTTGCCTATCATGTGGAAAGAGAGACACATTTATTGATTTTGGGATGCTCATTTTTAAAAATATGAAATAGAGCTATGCCTTATTTAGAGATATGTCCTTTTCAATAAATGCACATTTCATTGGATTCTGGAACTGAGTTTGTTCTAAGTCTTGTATGAATGGTAGAATTCCTTGGATGATAGTTGATTTTAATATACTATAGAGATATTAAAAGCATCTCCCGTTTAGGCCCCAATCTGTTGAATAATATAGTTTTACACCAATATGATATAACTAAGCAATGAATATTCATGCAGCAGCATTAGGATAATGTTTGTTTGTCTGTTTGTTTATCAAACACTTTTTTTAAACCATCCAGCTCCCTTACAGAGAGACTCTGGGTGGTGTACAAGTAAATATTAAAAACATAAAAACCATACATAAAATTTAAAGGGGGGGGGGTAATCAATGTTAAAAAATAATTAAAGGTAGGGGAGACCTTTCAGAGTGCTAACCAGCCCAATAGCTGTGTGCTTCTCTGTGCATCCCAAGCAAGGCCATAGAGCCAGATTTACATGGTTTTCTGCTAGGGCAGGATAATGGGCTGATGTTAGTTAATGTACTGCTTATCTCTATTATTAGATGATTTTGCTTCCTGAACTGACTGGGGTAGTCATGGAAGGTCAAGATGGAATTTCCAACTAATTGTTTGGAAGATCTCAACATTTTCAGTACAGTGAGCCTTCTGTTTGGTGTGGCTTTCAAGGCAATTATAACCTAGTTCTGGATACTTATACATTCAATACACTTAAATAAATGCATTTTGGCTGATCTTTTGTGCTGTGGGGTCATGATAGCTCAGCAGTTAAAGACACTAAGCTTGTCAGCTAGAAAGTCCAGGTTTGAGATCTGAGCACTATGCAATGGCGAGAACTTGAGAAGTAATTTGTATTCTAAAACTTTTTTTTTCCTATAGAATTTGTTCTTATAATCATTCTAATTTCAGGTACAATTCTTTCATTTCTTTCCTTTTCTTCTATGTCTGTTTTTTCCATCAGGCTCCACTTCTGACACTATGGTCTGTCTTGCATTCACTAATTTCTCAGTCATTCAACATAAACAATCATACCATTCATATGTTATTATTCAGTCCTTATGACTTAAATATATATTCCAAGAAAAGCCTAAGTTTTCCTAAGCAGATGTTCACTGAGTATCACTTTTTTGTGCTTTCCCATCTAATCCGTACCATGCAGTTATATTTTTCCAATTTCTCCACCCCCCATGTAGAATACAGTAAAATGTTGCTCAAAAGTGAGCATTAGTTTTGGAACATTTGGATCAGTATGCTACTATAAATGACACTCAGTTTTATTCCCAAGCATGCTCATGTTATTCTGTGTAAGCTAGGATTTTTGATCTGGACATTAACATGGTTGCAACATACTGATCTCGCTATCTCATAAATAAGATAGTACAGATAGTGTGGATATATTCTGAGGAAAATATCTAAACCAAAGTTTGTCTAATTTGATGTAGAAAACAATATGCCATTGGTTGCTCAAGCTTTCATTAGCTTTATTTTTTTCCTTTAGAAGGAAGTTTTCTGAATGTGAAAACAAGCATGGAATGATATATTTCTTGTTTTGCCATGCAATTGGTAACATT
Organism: Aparallactus werneri; assembly: GCA_032468035.1. Lineage (NCBI taxonomy): Eukaryota > Metazoa > Chordata > Lepidosauria > Squamata > Lamprophiidae > Aparallactus > Aparallactus werneri. The sequence goes on from JANHFQ010004312.1 coordinate 18,449, forward strand.
TTATGCAGTGGTGGGATCCTACCACTACTCTGGTTACCTGCTTTGTGGGCGCGCTTGGCGAACGCCAGTCAAACGCGCACTATCCGGCATGCAGCTGTTGTTTTAGAATGCTTGCAGAAGACCACAAAGATTTGTATGTCAATCGTGCACAGTGTGCATTTGACTGGAGTTCGCCAAGCGCGCCCACAAAGCGGGTAACCAGGTACCGGTAGGATCCCACCACTGATTTTATTTACCCTTTCTCCAACTGTATGAATAGATTTTGTGAGAGTTATGAATGCAAAATTCAGAAGTGTGTAGATTTGAACAAAATAATTACATTCTAGAACATATGTATATATGATATAAGTGTGAACTAGCTAAATGAAAACTGGGGCAATTTATTTACTATCCCTATTTCTAATACACATATCTTAGAATTAGCTTCACATCTGTGACAACTGTTTCCCCAGGTAGCTCTTTTCTCAAACTTGATTTGTATTATTATGAAGAAGCTAGTGAATGGCCATAACAATTAGAATTAATTACTATTTTCACAACCATACATCTTTTCTATGCTTTCCTCCCATTTTCCCTCTGGATTTGTCATTGTCTTGTAGCCAACCCTCTACAATAAAGTCACATGCTAATCAATAAGACTTTTATTGAGAGCGACAGACTGAAGCTAAGTGTACAATAGGACTTAACTAATAGTAAATGCTTTAGTCAGTACTGAATTCCAAGGCTTAAATACTTAGTCTTGTGCCTCGGCTGGTATCTTGTTTTAGTGCCCTTCCTTGGCTAAGATGTAATTCATTGAATTCCCTGGAGGTCCACTTGATGGCTGAAGTGATCTGCCTGAGAGCAACCAAGCAACAATGAAGTGACAAAAATCACATCTCAACTTGCTAATGGCCATTAGACTAAGAGCTATGAGAATGATGGTATAACCTTGTTCTAAGGAAAGCAAACATCTGTGCAGGAAATCTGAATCTTTCACTAATTAAAAAGAATCCTGTTGTATGACTTCAATATACATTAAGGAATAAAAGGAAATATTGGAAACATTAAAAAAATATCATTTAATTTGGTAAAAGATAGTTGGGGGTTATAGATTTTGAAAACTATAGTTAGGTCCATTCCTTTTAGCCATATTTCTTTTCCTAATCATCTTTCAAAAGTCTTATGCTTATGCTTAAGACTCAAGCATGAATTGAAATCATTTCTGGCATAAACAAACAGACAAACAAAGGAATAGAAATATCCCTGCAAATGTTGCACAATGTTTTGTTGAAATCCAGCTATAGGGGACAGCTAGTCTGATAAGTGTGAGGTAATTTATTTTAGACATTTAAGGGAGTAGCAGCTCTTATATCGTTGGTCTCAGAAGTTCAGAATGCTCTGAAGACTTAAAATCCAAAAAAATCACAAGTTGCAACCTGGTAACTATTAGTATTTTTTATCTATTACCTTCCCCCTTTTTTTGTTCCTTCCACCACTCACAAAAATGGCATTGCACTTTTTAAGGATCGAACAAGGGTGGAGTTGTGGGCTAATTGGGTCCTGTCAGCTATCTTAAAGTCTAAAGTATCTACAAATACTTGCTGGAATGATATCTTTCTGGAGAAATAAAATAAAATAACAAATAAATAAAGTAAAAAAAATATACAGATAGCATCTTCATTGAGTTAGTTACTAGTTACATTATGAGAACATGGCAAATATGGAAAAGATTTGACTTTGCCTTCATTCAGTTGTGTGGTGTTTTTTTTTAAATTTCCCAGTATAGTTTAGCTTTATTATTTCTTTTAAAGCAGAGATCAGAAAAATCTCAGCTAGAACAACCACACTGCTCGACGATCTTCTTCTTTTAACTTTCCGGTCTGGCTGCTGCAGCTTCTGACAGCTCGTAATGGCTGTCTATCACTCCTCGCAGGTCTGAGAGGTTTTTCTCTGCTCCCCCAGAGATTTGTGCTGTCCTTGTGGTTTGGAGAGTATCCTCTCTTCTTCACCAGCCCCTACAGGGTTGGCTAGGTCTCTATGGACTCCTAGGCAGGAGGATTTCAACATTTTCCATGGAGCCCCATAAAGTTCCATCGTATCGCTGCGACACTAGCACTTTTTCACAATGTTCTTGGCATCATATGAAAATGGTTTGTTCTTGACTTTTTCTAGGATATTTCTTTGATATCCCAGTACAATCTAAAGCTTTGTACTTCTGGGATGGTCCCTCATTAAAATACTAACAAAGTTCCCTATTAAAGTATTTGTATCAGTCAAGTTCAACTGGCTGTTATCAGATCAAAGTAACTCAACTTCTAAGTTCTACATTACATTCTCCAAGTTTGTGATGATTAATTCTTGCTATAATTCACACATGACTTGCCACATAAAAAATGTTTGAATGTTTAGGTATCCAGTTCTTCAATCCGTCCATAAAATAAAAGTGGGACCCAAACAACATTTTAAACAAAATTATTATTTCCAAGCTCTTTCTAAGATTCTATGCATAACTTAGATGCAAGTCAGTTTCCCCATACCACTCCTTGAGGGTGTTTTTTGCAATAAACACTAAACACATGTTTCTAACATTGTTAGTGTCCATCAAGTTTACCTAGAAATTGTTTGTCCTATTGGCTATTTTTGTCTTCTGCAAATGTAGGAGAGCACTCAGGGACCTTTCACTCATTCTCAGTAGTCTTATTTTGGTTCTTATTCATGGTAGTCAAACTGATTTATCCAATATATATTTATAAGGGACAGCCAGAATTATAAAGTATACATTGCAAAAGTGTCAAAATAATTTTGTTTTATTTTCGGCAAAATGTTATACAAACTATTGCAAGCAATTTTGTGCCTTGCAAATAGAATAGCAGAGTATAGATCAAAATTTCCTCAAGATCTTTACCTCATATTTACCTCACAACTAAACTGAGAGTAAATCCTTGATGCCAATTTCTGCATGGAAAATAATTTATTACAATAGCTGTTTCACAAACCTTTCTCTGAGGAAAATCTCATAAGAGATAAATAGGACAAAATACTTAGCACTATTAACAGTCTGCAACAGATGCACTTGAAATAATTCTTTCATACTGTCTCTCATCTTTCTCTTTTACAAAAAGAAGATTGATTTAAAATTGCAAGTACTTAAAATCACAGTTGCACCATCTGGCATTATCTATAACTTCAGCTCAGAAAAAATAAGATATTTAAGTTCAGTGTATGAAATAGTGATATAACTATTTCACAATCTTCTTCCAATTGGATTTTTTATCATTTTGATCCCTGTAATCAGCATATTATTTGATAAATAATAACCAGTGATTTTGGGGGGGTTGAATGGGAGCTAGTTGAATGAAACTCTATCATTTAAAAAAAAAATTATCAGTAGTAGAATTCTTATTCAGGATATACGAAATATTGAGCTAACTAAAAACAAGAATAAAATCATTAAGAACTCATCCAACACAATAATTCAATCATATTTTTTCTGAAAAGGTTTTTTTAAATGCACTGAATTTATGAATAGCATATTTGATCATAGCATGAGACTACACTTGTAATTACATACTCAAGTCCACCATGCAGGAGATCAATTAATCATCTCCAATTTTCATGTGATAAGCAAAGGTGGGATTTTGTGTTTGCTATAATGGTGCACTTCAGTATAGATAAAGGAGTTACAGTACATGGTCAAAAATACCAAAATAAAATTGAAAATAAATCCTAAAGATCTTGAAAACAAGATATAAAAACAAAATTCCATTTCTCAATTAAACTTCTGAATAATTGCAAAATCAGCTTTTGATCCAGGTTTACCTGTTTTAAACATCTGTTTTTTAAATTAGCTAAATTTGTGCTGTTTGGTATTCACATGAAACAGACCTGGATTGAAACAAACATTAGGATAATGTTAGAAAGCTCGTCTCTTCTTCAGCAAAGTACTTCATGTAACAAAGGTGACACAATTTCTCTTAGTGAGATTACTGGTGTCATCTTCAAAGTCTATTCTCTGTTTCTATAGATAAAATCAACCTGATTTCATCTTATTATTAATACATGAACATTGCCATTTCTTTCTATCATAATATATAGAAATATTCAGTCTGATATTTCCTGTGGCCCTTCATTTAAGTACTAACCAGATCTAATCCTCCTTTATTGACACTAGTGAAAACAAGGAACAGAGTCTTGTCTCATTAATAAAAATGTATGTTTTCTCAAAGTTTACTGCCTTCTTATCTTCTTCATATTTTCTTTTTTTCTTTTAGAAAAAGAAGCATATTTAAGATTAAAAAATAACAAGTGATGAAGTCATCTTTAATTGTTCTATTATTAAATAGGTTCTTTTTTTCTAAATATCTTTCTTCAAGGTTATTCTAACTTATCTTTTTATTAATTAAGTTAACCATGTCAATTATTGTGGGAAATATTCCTAATTGCTGTGTTATTGATAAAAAAAGTCTATTTGTTTAAATCCAGAACAGCATGTGTATGATAAACTCATGCTTATTTTATGTTATTTATTTGCTTATATCCCACCTTTAATATTTTTTCCAATAACTAAAGATGGCAAACATATCCAACACACCTTCCTCCTCCTATTTTCCCCACAACAACAATCCTGTGAAGTGGGTTGGGCTGAGAGTGTGTGACTCATACATGTTCTTAAGGTGCCAATGTATTGAGACATGGAAGAGGAAAATTGCATTCATTCCAGGATTTATAATTCTTTCTGCTTTCCTCTCCCACATTACTGCACTTAAAATAAATAGATCTGCAGAATAAGGTGAAATCTCTGTTCATAAATGCACTTCCAAACAAAGCAAAGTTGCAACAATCTGTAAATGCTTGTGAGACTTAAAGGTGCTCTACTTGTATATCACATTTTCTTTTTTGTTTAACAAATTAAATATAAATAAGTGAAATAGGGTGCCTTGGAAGTGAAGTTCCACAACCACATTTATGCCTGTGAATACTTGCTTTCCCAAGTAAATATACTGTATATACACGTATTTGGTCTATGCCAGATATATATAGTTGACTGAGAATTCAGGCACTAAAAGGATATGGTCATTGAGCGGGGTTTATGAGTGGGAGATTATGACTCCCATGCAGTGGTGGGATTCAAATGTTTTCCCTGCCAGTTCTGTGGGCGTGGCTTGGTGGATGTGGCTATGCATTCGGCCAATCAAGGTGGTATTTGCAAGGGTTAGCCAATCAGAGGTGGTATTTTCTGGTTCTCAAAATTATTGCTACCAGTTCTACGGAACTTGTCGGAATTGGCTAAATAGCACCTCTGCTCCCATGCTTTTGATTTATTAAATATAACATTTAAGACAGCTAATTATTGAAGTGGTAAATGCCAACATTATGTTTTATGTTTACATTCAAGGAAATGTAAGCTCTGATATGATTTTTCTGTCAATGAGACAGACTTTTGCCAACCTTCCATTCCAGCTATTTACTTCAGCGACATATTGATATAAACTGAAATTGGGCTGCTTCTTGTCTTTCCCAGAGTAGCCTCCTCTTCCAACTTTTTCAATATTTTCTGATAAAGAAAACAAAGTTTTAATATTTCATCACTAATTCACAAGTGCTACTCATGGCATGGAAACAACAACATTTAACCAATGTTACTTAGAATTTTACAACAGTTTTATTTGTTGACATGAATGTGGTCTGATGTAGCTGTGTTTACTGACCTCAGCCTTCCATATGACTCCACACCGTGCCTTGTGCTAAGAAAGTTGTACCCTTGACATCCCCACAGTTGGCCTTCCCTCATCATGATTCATTCTTTATTCAGGGGCTCTTGTTATATGGTTGCAACATATGTCAACATCTACATCAAAATAATATTTGAATTGTGCTGAGCCCTGAGCATCTTGTTTCTCTCTCAGGGAGGGAAGCATAACCTTCATTATAATGATACAGTTGACATTTTCCCTGTGATTCTTATTGTAGCACAATCACTTCCGGTCGGAATCTGTGGGTTTATCAGCTGAAACAATCCAGAGTTGTGCTGAGACTCTTCAATAGGCAAGGAAGTTAAAACCTGAAGGGGGGTAAATGCGGGCATAGGAGAGATGGCACAATTAAATTCAACATCTATATTCTCAGAATTTTCAGTACAGAATAGAAGATGTAAGAGTAGAATTGAATTCAATTGTCTCTTTCTTTTGGTGTATCTATGATCTGCCTTTGAATTTAGAATGCTAAACTAATTCTAAACAAACAAAACAATTTTGATATGGACACAGGCCAAAGATTTGAATTTATTTAAATTAAATTATTATCTAACCAGAAAGTTCAAGTGATTTTTTTGTATCTGTGGTGGAATGTAATCCAGAGTCACAGGGCTCTTTCTCAAGGAGCAAAGAGACAAAGAAGTTGGGAATCTTCATTATGTAGAAAAAGAGTGAAAGTAGACCCCCGTCCAATGGATTGCAAGGTATATCTAACAGACACAGATAACTGCTTTAGACTGGCAATTTATGTTTATAGACAACTAGCTGTTTACCCGGCCTTGTCTGGGTACCTTTTTATGGGTGTGGCATCTTCCTTCCTTCTACGTTCCTTACTGCTTCCTTCCTTCCTTACTCCTCCCTTATTTCCCCCCTCTGTGTTTCTTCCTCTATTTCTCCTCCCTCCCTCCTCCCTTCCTCATTCTGCTTTATCTTCATTCCTTGGTTCCTCCTTCCTTTATTCCTGCCTCCGTTTTTCTTTCCCCTGTCTCTCCCTTATTCCCCCCCTCTGTGTTCCATCCTCCCTATTTTGCTCTATCTTCCTTTCTTGGTTCCTCTTTCCTTTCTTACTGCCTCCCTGTTTCTCCCCCACCCTGTTTCTTCATTTACCATCATCCATTCTTTTACCCTCACTTATCTTTCCATTGCTGCTTTCCTCCTTCCTGCCTTACTTATCTTCTCATCCATGCTTCTTCCTTCATAGGTGCTTTCCCCATGAGCAGCCTTCCATTGTCCTAAGGGGGATAGTTAGTCCGTGATCTCAGAAGCACTGTTTAACACCCCTAAGGGGGGAAGACCCGGCATTGAAAGCATCAGAAAGCCCAGGCGGCAATCTTCCCTGCCATCAAAGTTAGCGAAGGCTGTCCTCTGTCCTCGGGGGTGGTGGGCTCTCGAAGGGGCAGACTTGCGGGCCCTGGTAAGGCTCCCTGCCACACCAGAAGTCAGGCGTCTGCGGCGTCTCCCGCAGCTAGAAGGCACCGGGCAGTGGCGGGAGGCTCTGTCCATCGGGGAGCCGGTAGTAGTGGCAGTCGCGGCCGCACACCAGGTTGTAGGGAGGCACCAGGATGTTGAGGAAGGCAGCAGGCCCGGCGCCCTCGGCAGTGAAATGGTGGAGGTTGTCCTGCTGCGGGACAGCAGGCAGGGTGGCGCGGCAGCCATGTAGGTCCTCGGTGCTCACTTGGCCCAGCACCTCCCACAGTCACTGCAGCTAGCCCGGATCCTCGCTCGCCCCCGCCCCGAAGGTCACCTGCGCCTGCCGGGCCACCTGGTGGATGAGCGAAGCCGCCATATCGTCGCGGGGAATCGCGCACCTCTGCCAGTCCCCACTGAATTGTTTAAAGTCACCGGAGTCCTTGAAGGCCCATGTGTGTGCTCAATGCGGGCAGGCGTGGGGAGCTGAGGGCTGTGCATGCTTGGGATGACCCAGCCATGGAGCCGGGCAGATTAGCCGCTTGCTGATGAAGAAGCATTGGATGCGCGGCAGGGGTCTGCAGCCGGGTGCAGAGCCAGCCACTTCTACAGGGATCGGGTGCCACTGGCTCCTTGTGGCGGCAGCAGCAGCAGCAGTTCCCAATTGGAACCGGGCACCCTTCATGCGTCCAGCGCTTCTTCATCAGCAAACAGCTAACCTGGCCGGCTCCATGGCCAGGTCATCTGAAGTGTGCACAGCCCCGAGCTCCCCGCACCTGCCCACGTTGCGCACACACGTGGGCCTTCAAGGAATCTGGTGAATGTAAACAATTCAGTGGGGACCAGCAGAGGTGCACGATTCCCCACAACGACATGGCGGCTTCAACGATCCAGCGGGTAGCCCGGCAGGCACAGGTAACCTTTGGGGTGGGGGCGAGTGAGGGTCCGGGCTAGCTGCAGTGACTGCGGGACACACTGCGCACATGCATTGCGGGAGCTCCCCGGAGTGAGCACTAAGGCCGTGGAGGAAGGAGTTGGTGGCGGGGGCAGATTGGCTGCCTGGGTGATGGGCGCTCAGCTGCCATAGCAAACCCCCAACAACAGGTGATTTTACTTACTTGAATCCTGTGGGTGTGTGGGTGTTCCGTGGGGTTGGGGCCATTTTATGTTGGTTTTGAGGCAGTTGCCGCTTGAAATACAGAATGCGGACACGCGTAGTGGAGGTTTGTTGCTGATCATGCGCAGTGCCTCTGTAGTGTGATTTTGCTGGGGGTGTCTCTTTTGCCCCCTTTTTGGGGGTGAAAGAGGCACCCCACAGACTGCAGACTTCCATGCAGAAGTCGCAAAACATGATCCCAGGATACTGCAATTGTCATAAAAGTGAGTCAGTTGCCAACTGTCTGAATTTTGATCACATGCCCATGGGGATGCTACAACAGTAGTGAGTGTGACAAAATGGTCATAACATATAAGTCATTTTTTTCACTGATGTTATAACTTTGAATGGTCACTAAATGAACAAGGACTACCTGTATTACTGAATTACAAACTCTCATCTTCAATGGCAATGGAAATTGTTGTTCAACAATATCTGGGGCTTTATAGGATCTAAATCCTTAACTTGATGAGGAATTACTTGAAAGCCCACCTGAGTTGACAGAGGCTCTGGCAAAAGAATGCACGGCTTTCAAATAAGACTGCTGAACATAAAGATGTATCTCTAAGCACAGCAAGAGCCAGCTTGGTTAGTGGTTAAAATGCTGGATGAAGAGTGAAGAAATTCAAGTTCTAATCCTGTCTTAGACATAGAAGTTAATTGGTAAAACATGGGCCAGTCATTCTTTCTCATCCCAAGAAAGAAAGCAATTGCAAACTTCTTTTGAAAACATTGCCAAGAAAACTGCACGGAGATATCCATGTACGTAATTTACCAGGGATGCTTAGCTCTAGAGCCGGGCTGTCAAACTCTCAGCTCACAGGCCAGATGCCTCTTGCGCTGGCCACGTCCATGCCTAGTTTAGCAGGGGGTGGGTGGGAAATCACGATACATCATGTGATGATGCCGTGATGATACAAGTTTGAAACCCCTGCTCTAGAGAAGGATCAAGCAATCCTGGGCATTTCAAATATGGCTCTATACTATTTTTATGCAACCTAAAAATTGTATTTTAATTTTTTAAAAAGGATTTTCTAATTCAGGAATGGAGAAAAAGTGCTGGATTTGAAAGGTCACAAGTGTTTCCAGGTTCATACGTTACTCTTATAAGTCTAGAGCACTCTGCGTAGAATTAATGCCAAAAAAGTGTTCCATTGACCATTTTACAAGGACTAAGTAAGTTGTATTAGCTTGACATTTGGCTTGCTAAGGTACTTTCCATATTTCAGGCTTGGTTGTCTATGTCCTCAGTTGCACTATTTGATTGACTTCATGGTTACGTGCAGAAGATTTGCTTTTCCATTATGCCAGGTTTTGGAATGGTTGGAAACTATTCTGGACATCGTCTGGGCACCAGAAAATTGAGATTCATTTGAAAATCTAGGCCAGCTTATGAATTGAAACAGTAGAGCTAGAAGAGTCTTTGTAAGAAAGGAAGGTATGTACCTCAAGATAGTTTTACTCTCTCTTGTGATTTCTAAAAGTACATCGTACAACCCGAACAGTGTGTTCCTAACTGTACCTTTTTAGTTCCACCTCACAGCTGAACTTGCACCTTCTAGCTCAGCTGAGACAATTGGAGTAGGCCGTCTCCCTCCTCAGGCTCATCCTATACCCCATTCTTCATTCACCTCGCATTTTGACAACTGGTCTTCAAGCTTCAGCCATTCTAAATCTCACTCCCCAGATCCGTCTACAGACAGAGTGTTGACTGTTGTTTCAGCTGCCTTGGGTTTGATACCTGCTGGGACGCTCTGTGGGCAAGTAATTTCAAATGGTGGAGTGGGGGTGCGGAGGGTGAATGTCTCACACTGAAGCCTCTGTAAAGGTCCACCTCCCCTAAGCACGGAGGTGCTTCCCAAAGTACCTTCAGAACAGATCACCACTGAAATCTAGCTTGGCAAAACTCGCAGCTATTAAGAAATCATCATATTCAGAGCCATGGTGAAATCATTTTCTGTCAAATTGCCTCAACGTTACCTATTACGGAGGACCAGAAAGAGCACAATAGTTTCATTGAATAAAGCCAGTGTAGAATCCATGAATGCTTTCTTTCACTGATGGGGAACATGATGACATTCTTGGTGCTGAGATGTTTTTTAAACTAAACAAACACGCTGGCCATTAGGTCGAAGCCACCTCTCTTCCCACTCCTCTCTCTCCCCACCCCCCACTCCTTCCAGGAATATGAATTCCTCATCTTCTAAAAGTAGACTAAACATTGACTTGAAACTTTGGGAAATGGAGATACAAACTCAAATTGGGGGGGGGGGAGGGAGACTGATAGGTTTGCAGCAGGGGTTCCAGGACCCTGGGCTGTTTAACCACAAGCCTTGGGTCCATGCAAATGGGTGTAACTTGTGGATCAATTACACCTGTTCGCATGGACCTAAGGTTTGTGCTTAAACACCCCAGGGCCTTGAGACCTCCCCAGCAAACCCATCAGTCTCTTCCACAACTTGAATTTGCATCTTCATGTGGCTGATATACTGTAGGCTTATGTGGCCAGAATGAAATGGGGTTTTGTAGCACCTGGGGCTGTACTGTACTTTGGATATGTCCTGCTAAGTTATGGTCACAAGGATTCTCCTATCTCCAAAAGAGAATGGTTATTACTTTGTGTCGGTAACCAACTTGCTACTAAAACAATACATCTGAGAAAATATAGGAAGGACAATCACTGTAGAAAACAGTAACCTATAATCTCATTACCAATTAATTTAGAGGAGATCTGTTTTAAGAGAACATTGAAGGGATTTTATATACGTGGCTTTAAATTAGTGGTGGGCTGCTGCTGGATCGACCATCAGCTGGCCCCACCCACACATCCCCCCTATCCTGTCCTATATTTCCATCTTTCTGGCACAGCTGATTCATATGGCACAGCTGATTTCTGCACCTCAGCTGTTCTACTTACCGGGGCTGCCCTAGAAGGTAAGCAGTTGAGCTTCAAATTGCTGGTTTTTTAACCCGTGCATGATCACAGAACCAGTTGTTAAACTGGTTGCAGCCCACCACTGCTTTAAATCTTAAGTAATCATATTTATCATCATCATAGTCTATTTATCCAGGGAATGTCACAATATACTGTATTACTGGGCATTTTCTGATTGTTTGAGTTTTAACCAAGAGTGCATAGAGTTATCACTGTAGTATTAGGAGGTGGTTTTCTGCAAAGTCAGTGCTGTAAATTTAAAACTTTAAAATATTTGGGGAATCACTTCAATATGGCTATATGAGCTCTAGTTACAGTTGACTCCCCCCCCCAATTCTTTCAACTTCAACTGCAAATCCCTATTAGTAGTACTACTTCAGTATTAAAGGTATTCATGATTGAACCAGAAAATTTGAAGACATTTTATTATTGATCAAAAATCCTTCATTTAAGGCTTATTCTATTTTGGAATGATTTAATTTGCAGGTTTTTTTCCTTAGGCATTTCTCAATCTGCCACCAAAGCAGATGCAAAATATTTTTGTCTGGAGAGACAGTAGAATATTTTACTAAGAAATTTCTTTTTTATTTCTCACTCAGAGAACTAACCTTTCTGCAACATCCTTGCTCAATCTCCCCCCCCCAAAAAATAAACTTCATTAAATATATTCATTTTACTTAATATAAAATATAATTATTGAAAACCATGGAGAAAAAATAATCTACTAAATTGATTTGCTAATTGATTTGCTAAGCCAGTGACTCTTAGCCTACCGCACCCCATGGGGTTGTTATAGGAGGCAAGAGTACTAGTTCATTGCCTTAAGCTATATGTTAAAAAAGGTTAAAAATATAATAATACCACTTAAACCCCATCTACATTGACAAAAACACCATCAGTCAATTGCAGAAGGTAATGAAATAGTTTGTGACAATATATTTATTTATTTATTGGATTTATATGCCACTCAACTTCCTAGGGACTTCATCAAACAACATATCCCTAGCATAGGTCCTTGAGAAGGACTTCATTAGTGGATAAAAATGCCAAATCCAGTCTAAACATCCGGCTGACTGAGTGACCAATCATTAATAATAAGACTCTACTTATGAAGGAAAAGAGGTGGGTGTGGAAGGTTGTAAGGATCCAAAACAGTTGATGAAGAAAAAAAAAGGCATTGGAAGAATATCTGAAGGACAGTGAAGAAGATACACTGAAACTATTATACCAGGAAGGTTTATGAGTACTACAAAGACCAAACTGACCTACAAGAAAGACCAAATGAAGAACCAAAAAGAGACATGGGAAGACAAAATATGACATAGCCAGTACATTAAAAAAAACTAGCAGGCAAAGCAAATAATAACAAGACTTGGCAATGACTAAGAGCAGAGAAGTTGAAGAAAGAGACAGAGGGGCTAATCCTGGCTGCATAAGACCAAGCCTTAAGAACAAATACATATAAAGCCAGAATTGAGAAGATAGCAAGTGCTGCCTATGCAAAGAAGTTAAAGAAACAGTGGACAACCTGATTAGCTGCAGCAAGAAGATTGCACAGACTGATTACAAACAATAGCATGACAAATTAGCAACAAATACCACTTGCCTGCAAACAAGAACTGATGGGACCACAACATAGACAATGTAATACAAAATGAAGCTAAAATGCTCTGGGACTTTAGAATTCAAATAGACAAGCACCAGCCACACAACATCCCAGATTTAACAATTGTCAATAAGTAAGACCAAAAAAATTTGAACAGAGGAAAAGACAGCACCTGGAGACAGCAGAATAGAAGAATAAAACCTGGAGAGAAAAAAATCACAAATTACAAACGTGTGAATAGAAATAGAATGACCTGTGGTAAGAGAAAGCAAAGGTAGAACCAAAAGTGATAGGCACCTTAGATGCAATCCCAAATCATTTACGGCACTACTTGAACACTGGCATTGACAAAAATCACCATCAGTCAATTGCAAGAAGCAGCTTTACTTAGAAGAGCTAATATTCTTTAACTCCATCAAACAACATCTGCCTATCCCAGTCCTAGGGAAGGACTCATTAGATGGACAAAAATGCAAAATCCAGTCTAAGCATCAGGTTGACTGTGCAACCAAACATAGCAAATATGCTGCTGCTGCTTCTTGTGCCATATCCGTTGGTGATCATGTTAGTGATCCTATTTTTATCAACAGCCACATGAAAAAGTGCTGCTGAGTTTTGTCCAAACTAGTCCCTTAGATTTTGAAGTCATGATGTCCTTCTTCTGCCTGGACCTCATTTGCCTTCAATCTTTTTTTGGAGGATTAAGTGAAGTATGCCGTATTTTTCTGGGTGTCACATAACATGTCCAAAATATTCTAACTTCCACTTTTTTATGGTTTTGATGATGGTTTTGATGATTGGCTTTCCCAGGCAGTTTATCATCTCATTTCTGATTTTGTCACCCCAACTTATACATAACAGCCACCTGTAAATCCACATTTCAAATATTTCTAGTGTCTTCAATATGCTGCTAAAGGCATAAATGTATAAGAAGAAATACGGTAAATTGGGTTTGTTTCCTAATTAGGGATACCACTTGGCCCATTATAAAAGTCTGTTTAGCCACGAGCTGGTACAGTTATCTGAGGTGGAATAAACCGGCTGCATTCTCACATAATGAATGGGAAGTCAGGTTTTATTTTGCCAGTGTTCTGCTGAGAAAATCATAATGGCGTGGTAAAAAGCCACATCATGGCCTTAGAGCTGAATGCATTCTACATAAGGACAGATGAAGGGCAAATGAAGACCTATGTCAACAGTAGCTGATTAGATGCATTCTAGGGAGATTATAAGGACGCAGTGGCTCAGTGGGTAAGACGCTGAGCTTGTCGATCAGAAAGGTCGGCAGTTTGGTGGTTCGAATCCCGAG
>JANHFQ010004312.1:65888-79165 GCA_032468035.1 Aparallactus werneri
GCAGGAAGTTTGTTTTTTAAAGAAACAAACTTCCTGCAGAAGCCTCTAGGTGGAAAAACAGCTAAGGCACGCTTCCCCGCCCATCAGCTGTGCAGCAAACAGAGCAAATAAAGGTAGCTATGGTGTGCAGGTGAGTGAAGGGGCCCAATTTTTTCAAAAAAAAAAATTTAAATTAATTTAATTTTTTTTAAAAATGACTACCTAACCACGCCCACTAAGCCACACCTACTAAGCCATGCCCACTAAGCCATTCCCACAGAACCAGTTGGTAAAAAAATTGAAACCCACCCCTGGATATGAGGCTAGAACTTCTTTTATTGATGAATCAGGCATGACCAGAGCATATGAAGCTGATTCTCAAAGTATTACTGAGAGCTGCAGTCACTAAAGACTACTGAAAACTTCAGAGCATAGCAGAACTAACCTTAGCAAAGAGGAAAACAAAAAAAAAAAACCCAGCATAGTGATATGACAGTAAGGAGTAATCTGAGATTCCATACAGTATTACGTATTATGTATTGTATGTATTATAGTGTGGCCTGGGAAACATTAGTCACTGCCACCGGAATAGTGGCCAAAAAATAGTCATAGTCTTTGGGATGAGAATATCATCTCCATGCTTATGCAAATAGCCATAAAGATATATTTACTTCTAGAGAGCAAACATTTAATACGGCTAGCTTGTGAAATTTTAAGCTATGAAAAGAATCTTTAGAAATGTTCTGAAGAATTGGCTCTCTAGCACCAGGGAATGAAAAGGGGAGCAGAAGGAAAAATCCTCCTAATATTTTTATTTGGAAATAAGTCCTTCGAAATTCATTGGATCTTATTCCCAGGAAATGTTGAATACTATTTCATGTTCAGAATCATTCCAACTCCTCAGCATCCAGACCACGGCTAGGATTCAAACATTCTAAACCAAGATGGCACAGAGGGTAAATGCAGAACTGCAGACTACCTCTGCTGACTTGTTCGGCAGTTTGGGAGATCAAATCCCACCAGACTCAAGGTTGACTCAGCCTGGTGGGATTTACCGAGGTCGGTAAAATGAGGACCCAGATTGTTGGGGATAATATACTGACTCTGCAAACTGCTTAGAGAGTGCTGTAAAGCACTGTAACGCAGTATATAAGTCTAAATATTATCATTATTATCTCTTTTCTGTTTGTTTGTTTGTTTGTTTGCTTGTTTGTGAGTTCATCTTCCAAGCAAGGTTTTATGTCAGTGGCATTTTTACCACTGTTTAAGCATCTTCTTCAGTCTGATGCCATTTCAAAATGTTTTCTAAAAAAACCAAAACAAAACCTTTTGATCCTTGTAAGAATGCTAATCTTTCAGTTTAAGGTTTCTTCTCAGTCATATGTTCAACCTACAAATTATTTGATACCTTTTCATTACAGCCTTCCTAGAAAGAACTATCAAACAACCATTTGCCATAAGTTACACTTGCCATTTTGAAAACAGCTGCTTCATACCAAAACCATCAATTCTTTCAAGTCCACTTTCTTCAGCAATTTAGTCCATTAATTTTTTTTTGAAGAGAAGTATTTACTTCTTTGTAATTTCTCTTCCCTTTTAGTTCCCACCCTCCCACTAGCTGAGTTTGCAAATGGACCAAAGGGGAGGGGATGAAAAATAGTATATTTTACTTTTATGCGATATACAATCCAAATGAGGGTGTTGCTATGATGATGTATTGGACTATATATCATCAAAATCAGCTGTCACTCCAATGATGTATTACTGCAATAAATCACCAGGAAGGGCACATTGATAAAGAATTACTCAAAAGAGACTTGTGTCTTAGTGAGAAGTGGCCCAGAATAAAATTCAAACCAAACCGTGGCACTATTAGAACTAGCTTCCTTATTTAAGGCAATCAATTAGTATTCTTGTACTGACTGGAGATCTTTGGAAACTTGTATTCAGTCAGAAGTTCTGTTCAAGCAAATTAGCACTTTGCAGATCAAAACATTGCAAATTTGAAAATGGCTGTATCTTGACAATTATAAATATGTTACGGCTCTTAAAGTTTCTTGCAAGAGACGCATGTCATTTTCTAAGTGATTCTCATTACAGCAATGTTAAAAGTAATGGGCAGGGAGGAGGGGCAACAGGCAGGCTGAAATTGACCAAAATGTAATATTTATAATAGCCTCTACAAAGCTACTTTCAAAATGCCTTTCCAAACCAGATGCCAGGTAGATGAATTGATTTCCCGTTCCCATGATGCTGTAGCTCATACAATCTGTGCCAACTAAAGAGTATGGAAGTAATTCAATAATTTAGAGGCAAGAGAGCACGTTCCCCCGCCCCTCACAGTTCTTCTTTGTTATTCATGCTGATTTGCATGGATGGGATTTGTGGTCTAAAAACTTATCTTGAGAGTTCCTTTAAGTCAGGGGTGTCAAACTGGATTTTTTAAAGGGCTGGATCAGCATTGTACTTCTCCTCCGCAGGCTGGCGGGGAGGGGGGACACAGAACGGACCCCTCCTGCAGCACCCTGCCAGCCTCTGCCGGCTAAAATGGGGCATGGGAGATGCGCACAGCCCCCCACGGCCCATTTTCAGCCTCCACAACCTCCTACAACAGTGCTGGCCAAAACTGGGCCATGGGGGATGCTAATACGGTCCTCCTGTGGCCTGTTTTTGGCCTCCATGGCCTCCTGCACCACTCTGTGCACACCCCCTGTGCCTCATTTTGGCCAGCAGAGGCACCACGGGCTGGTCCTTTGATATTTTCAGGCCAGCACCATGGGCCAGAACTAAGCACCCCATGGGCCGCATCTGGCCCGCAGGCCTTGAGTTTGACACCCCTGCTTTAAGTTATAATCACATAAAGGCTAAAGTCCCATGCACACTTCCTTGAACAACTTCCCCCACTGAACTGAGTGGAACTCACTTCAAAATAAGCCTAGAATTGATTGCACATAGTTGTCAATTTACAACAGTTCATTTAGCGACCATTCAAAGTTACCATAGCATTGAAAAAAGTGAGTTATGGCGATTTTTCACATTTTATGACCATTGCAGCATCCCCATGGTCACATGATCAGAATTCAGATCCTTGGCAAGTTACTCATGTTTACAATGGTTGAAGTGTCCCAGAGTCATGCGAACGCCTTTTGCGACCTTGTGACAAGCGAAGTCCATGGAGAAGTCAGATTCACTTAACAACCATGTTACTAACTTGAGAACTGCAGTGATTCACTTAACAACTGTGACAAGAAAAGTCGTAAAATGGGGCAAAACTCACTTAACTAACATCTCATTTAGCAACAGAAATGTTAGACTCAATTGCGGTCATAAGTCAAGGACAGTATAACGAAAGGAAGACATTCTATATGGGAACAGTGGTACACAAGAAACACAACCAGGCTACACAGCTATACTTGTTAAATGAATGCAGATTCTCTTTGGGAGTAGCTAAAGCAACAGGCAAGAGGCTAGCAATGAGTTGAGAGCATTTAACAGAAGATGAGACAAGAGGTGGGGGGGGGAACCCATTCCACAGCTGTCATTCCATCAAACATCAAACACAATGGATACAACTCACTGTCGTTGTCACTGTCAAGACAACCATATTGAGGTGTTTAATGTTACATTCCAGGCTCTGTCTAATTCCACCCTTGACCTGCTAATCTACTCATCTGTAACCAAAATGTTAACCTCTGAAGTTGAAAAGCCCATTTGGAAAGCGCATTTTAGGCCTGCTGTGTCGCAAGAAAATAATGTGGTAATATAAAAAGAGGGGTGTATCCATATTCGCAAGGCTTTTAGAGCCAGTCTGATCCGATCTTGATGCCGCATAGAAAAGTATGGGCCCATTTTAAAATAACCACGCTATCTTTTGTGGCTAGCACTACTGTTGAGATATAGAAAAGCGGGTTATTGGAAAAGAAAATATTTGCCTAATTTTCTTGCTGTGAACTACTGCTCCAGTATATCAGGTACAAATTTCAGGACATAGTAGCAAGCAGAATTCATAATGGCAAAATCAATACTGCACCTATTAAATAAAAGCATTTGCAGCGTATGGAATTATCTGCGCTTTAGAACTGAAATGGGGCATCCAAAGCCTCATGTGATGCATTGACTGTTGAGCTATATCAGTGTTTCTCAACCTTAGCAAATGTAAGATATCTGGACTTCAATTCTCAGAATTCCCCAGCAAGCAACGGCTTGTATTGTATTGTATTGTATTGTATTGTATTGTATTGTATTCTATTCTATTCTGTTCTATTCTATTCTATTCTATTCTATTCTATTCTATTCTATTCTATTCTATTCTATTCTATTCTATTCTTCCCTATTCTATTCTATTCTATTCTATTCTATTCTATTCTTCATTTTTCTATTCTGCATTCTATTCTATTCTTCATTATTCTGTTGTGTTTTCTATTCTATTCTATTCTATTCTATTCTTTTCTTCATTATTCTATAATATTCTATTCTATTCTTCATTATTCTATTTTGTTTTCTATTCTATTCTATTCTATTCTATTCTATTCTATTCTATTCTATTCTATTCTTCATTATTCTATTCTGTTTTCTATTCTGTTCTATTATTCTATTCTACTCTTCCATTATTCTATTCTGTTCCGTTCTGTTCTATTCTACACATTGAGGACTCATTGGAAGAGACCCCGATGCTGGGAAAGATGGAAGGGGAAAGGAGGAGGGGAGAGCAGAGGATGAGATGGTCAGATAGAGTCATTGACGCAATGAAGGTGAATGAACATATTCCGAGAGACCCTGCAGGACAAGGGGGGCCTGGCATGCTTTGGTCCAGGGGCTCCCAAACAGTCAGACATGACTTAGTGACTGAAGAACAACAACAACAAACACAATGAATACACAACTTTCCCGGTCGAAGTAGCACTCCTGCTTATTTCCCCCCATATGAAGCTTTCCCTGGCTCCGGATGGAACAGACTCTTGAACTCGGGACCCGAACCTTGAGGGTGGGGGACCTGACTTAGGAATTAAGTCTCGCCGAATTTTGCGGCGTTCATTTTACCTCACGCGCCGAGTGTCCTAATAGCCGGCTGTTTTAACAGCCCAGTAATGTGTTCCATTGGAAATATTCTTCTCGATCTCTTTTTGTGTAATAGAGTTGCATGTCACGAGTAATTGAAAATAAATATTAAAAGTTCCCGGTTTCTCCTTCTACACGGCGTTAGGAATAATTTCAGCATTAACCCTCCCTTTATCCCTCCCCCTAAAAAACTCTGCAGCATGCCATGATTCTGGGTCCCATACCCCAAGTCTATTAAAAAAAACACCCAGAAAGGGATGGCGGTCGTTGGCGTTATTATCCTTATTATATTTTTTATATAGTATCATCGACTTGTTTTGATAAGCTCATTTTTTTCTGCTCATTGGTTTTTGTAGCTTTGTACCATTCTGCTTGTAGCATCTTAGGAAATCCTATACATGTTGAGCTCCACTTCCTATTAGTTTTTCATATTTATCATTGTTCAGAGTTTATCCATTTTCTTGAGTCCAATATTCCAGTATGCATAAAGGGCTAACAGTATTACATGGCTACTTTCCCCTAATCTCCTTGATATTTTCCCAACTAAGCATTCCCTATTGATTAATTATGATGTCAAGGATAGTTGACCTGCTTGTGCCTTTCTACACTCTGAAGGCAAAAGCTGCCAGCAAGACAACTTGGGAATTTTGCTTGAAGGAATATGGTTGGCAGAGTGTGTCTTCTTCCAACAGATGTTGGGCTAATTAAGACATGTAGAAAAACAAGCCTAGGAAATCAGGCAAGGAGATGACAAGCCATATGTGTAATATCCATGTAATATGAATTAGACCTCTCCTAAGGACAGCAAAATATGTTTTCAGTAGTCCTCACTATGGACGTGCTCTAAAACTAAATTTTGGAGAGAATCTAAATATGTTCTTGAAAATTCTGCAGTGTGTCCTTCATTACGCAAAATATTTATTAACTGTAGTTTAGATTTTCTGAATTCAGAAAGCTCCTAAGACTCCCTGATGTTGTCTCTCTCTCTCTCCCTCCCTCCCGCTCCTCTCCCTTCAAAATATTTTTGAAGCCTACTTCAAATCTCTATAACACTCTGACATTGCTGTCTGGAAGGATAAACAAATTTGGCTAAAATCAAGTGATAGGATCAAAAGAATATGCATAAAAATTATGATATTTCCTACTTTCTAGCAGTACTGAGAAAGAAAGAGACTCTCAGGAGTATCACTGTTCTAGTAACAGCTCATAGATACCTGCCATATTATTACCCTAATCGTGAAATTCTTACACTGTCACTTATGTTAATGGCAGCATACTATTAATCTAAGCATTAAAGTGCTATTGCGCTGGTTCCACATTCTCACCATGAGCTGTGTAATATCAAGTATTGCGTTTTTACTAAAAACAATGTAAGCATGGCATCCCAAGAAAGTTAACACTCACTCTTCCATAATATTTGATTATATTATGTGCAGATAAATGTTGTTGATATTACTTTATTTGAAATATTCATTTGGCAAGGTAGGAATTATTGATCAGTGCAAAATGAGAGTGAATGAAAGTATATCTTTTAATCAGATAAATGATAATTGTAGTTAATTATAGGGTTTCTACCCATGTTACAATTTACGAAGAATATTGTCAAGGACACATTAGAAAGGATTATTTTAGATCTGAAATAAACATTCACAGTAATCGTTCAAAAAGGATACCACCATAGCATTCATAGACAACTAAGCAATGTACAAGTGGTTTTTAAATTGCAACTAATTAATCATTTTCACATTTTTAGACAGGAGAAATCACCAACCATTGGCTTAGCATGGGTCCTTTCTTATTTCATCAAGTAATTTCTGTAGTGCCTGGCCACAATAATATTCTTCTTTCCCTATCCATCAATGCAGAATAGAATGCAATGAAAAATAGAATAAAAGGGATGGTAAAGGGAAAATATTTATTTAAACAATGCATCCAAAAGACCAAAAAATACATTTTATAGCCATGAAAGGCAAATAGAATAAAGGAGCATCTTCTGAAATGGTTCCAGACAATCTTGAGTAATCCAACAACAACAGCAAATCATGGCCATAAAAAGCCTTCTTCGGCCATTGACTAGCTACGGGTCACCAGGTGGATCAAAACTCTGTGTTTAAAGTTTTACTTTGCCACAGGAACTCTCATTTCCTGTGGTTTGTTGATGTGGTTGCCATTAACCATTTAAAGCTTCCCTTGTGCATGCAGAAATGGCTTTATTTCAATCTGCACCTCCCAATGGCATAAGGCTTGCCATTGCTTGCTTTCCTGCATATATTATAGGCTTAATTAATGCTCTTACTAGATCTTTTATTTGAGGCTGATTTTAACCGTATTATTGTAATGTAGGTACTGATGAGTCAATACTAAATACTTGCATGTACTGTACCTCTGTTCGTCTTTTGGATGTATTGTTTAAATTATTAAAAGGGACTAATTGTTTTAAATATTTTTTTAGAAATTCAGCCAAAGTAGGATCGGTTAAGAGCATGAATTTACCACAGGAAGAAAACATTTGAAGCTCAAGATGTCTTTAGTGCTCTCTGAGCTTGGTTGTTTTTTTGTAGGTCTTTCATTACCAATCTAGGTAGCCTGGCATTTGGGCAAAACAACCATTAAAAGGCAATAGAAATAAACAACAACTACATACCATTCAAAAGAGAACATCAAAAAGCCAAAAAGGAAACAAAAAGACCAAACACTCCCTCACCAGCAATAAACATCCAGGTGAGTAGAAATTAACACCTAGATTACCATTAGACCAACAATCAAGAAGCAAACAATACCACCATCAAGGAACATTACAGTAAACATCCCAGCTTTCCTACTAGTACTGATGATGTTACCTAGTTTGGTAACAAAATGTCTGCAAGAAAAAAACCAAGCTCAAAGAGCACCAAGGACCCCACAACATGAATTTAGCCAGGCATTCTTTTTATTTTATGAAAAAATATCCTGCACAATCAACTGAAGATCTATTTCAAAAATTCCAAAGTTAGCTACATTTCCTGGAAGTATGTAGCATTCTGTAGTCATGTAATCTTTTGAAGAAATTTTGCAATGTGATAAGAGTAAGAATTTATCCATTTTTAAAATAAAATTTTGTGGGTTTTCTGGTCAATATTTTGGAATGTTGAAACACAGAATCCTGAACTACAAAATCTTAAGAGAAACTTTAAAACTAGCAGTCTTTCTTTTTCTTTCTTCTTTCGTAGAGGTAAATATTATCATAAACATTTACTTATAAATAATTCTCATGGCACTTACCTTGGAATAAATTTATTTACATTGGGGTTTCATTGCTGACAGGACCAAAATAGTTTTTCATCAAAGCTGTATGGACTGCAGTTTTTCATCCAATGTAAGCATTTACAATCCAGAATATCCTAATTTGGCCATACTGGCTGATAATATTAGAAGGTTTTCAACATATCTGGATGGTACTAACATGAGAAAGGATGAATTTTGATGTACTGTAAATGGTCTTTTACAAGACAAATAGACTGTGAAATGGCAGAAGAGAACTGCTTTTCGTGGCACATACTGTAGTTAATAACACTTACTGTATGCCTTAAATTTTGTATTTCACATTTTTTCCTATACGCTGTACACAGGGGAAGGGGGGGAAAGTTGGAAACACATCAATACTCAGGTTGCCCATAGAAAGGTAATGTGTGAGAAAGAAACTGTGAGTTGTAGCCCCACTTAAGGCACAAAGCCAGTTGGTGGCATTAAGTGATCCATTTCTATCAGTCCTAGAAAGCAGGAAATAACAAATGCCATTTTCCCAAAGGACCTTGGAAAGAAAACTGTTGGGATTTGTCTAGGCCAGGGGTGTCAAACTTGTGGCCTGTGAGCCAGATGCATCATGTGCTGGCCACACCCATGTCTGGTTTAGCAAAGGGGGAAAAAAGTCACGATATGTCACGTGATGACACCGTGATGACGTGAGTCTGACACCCCTGGTCTAGTCAGTCCCCAGGAATCAAAGCTTGAGACACACATGTAAGTACAAAAATGTGATTGAGTAGTTCTTACTAAATTACTTAATTTGCATCTAAAGAGCAGGATTTATTGGTAGTGACAGTCATTGTTTATTAGAGTTAGAGGCAGAGGATAGGTTCCTATTTATCTGTTAATTGATATAGACTATAGAAAAGCCAATTCTTTACTTTTACCATTTTGGGCCATCCTTTTTTTTTAAGTTGCTTATCAGAAAAGATACAAAGTGGTACTTTTAAGAAGATTGACCATAGAATGACAAATGAGCAGAAAATAAGAATACCTACAACAGTAATGGGCAAAAGCAGTAAACAATATGGTTACATTGTTCCTTTCATTATTATTCAGTTTTATTTGTTCTGTTTGTTGCATTTCATTATAAATAATTGGCACATACCAAAACAATGAGACATTTTCTTCTGTTGCTTGTAAACTATAACAAAAAAAACTAAATTGCTTAAAAATGCTATTAAAATAGATGTCACCTAAGACCTGGAATCTCCTTCCTACTCCAGTATCAATGATTCTTTTACTGGTGTGGTAGATTTAAGCATTATTACGAATAAGGTTCAAACATTTATTTGTGGCTTAGTGACACTTTGTTCACCTTCATAAACATGCAAAATTATAAGATATTGATGAAAAACGATGTCTTTCTGCTGATATATTATTTTAATGAAACCAAATTAGAGTAAGAAAAATGTCCTGTGCACATCTGGATTCAGATATTAAATGGGGTGAGATGATTTGCCAGGTTTTTTTGGGGGGAACTTAGGTTAAAATTTCTTGGGTTAGCCTTTCTATATTGGCCATACATGAAATCTTTCAGGAGGTCCTTTACCTCTTACAAAGATTTCCATAAAATTATTTTCTTGTAATCATAAATAAATCTGCAATTAAATTATTTTCAAACCAGGCATCTCTTCCCTATACTGGTAGTCCTTGACTTATGAGAACAATTGAGCCCCTCAAAAAGCTGAGTTACATGTACGGTCTGCAAGCATTATTCAGGTATCTACCTGAATAATGCTTGAAGACTGTAAATGTAACTCAGCTTTTAGTCACTAAAGAAAAAATTCTTGAATGCCATTTATTAAAAAAACCAACTGTTGGTATATTTCAGTGTTTTATTAAATAAAGTCATGGCAATGTATTTTTATGAAATACATACATTTTTATGAAATATATTTGTATTTTTATGAAGATGACTTCCTGTTCTTCCTTATTTTTCATTGGGTATGTCATTTTCTAATTGCTTGTGTCCTTTTCTAAAACAAGAGTAGCAAACTTAAGTGTTTCTTGTGTTCTTTAATGTCCAAAATCGACATTTAAACAAAATTAAGGGAAAGTTGAGATTTAGCTTCAAAATCTCCAGAATGAACAAAAAATTTTTCCAAGCATAACCAGTTTTCCACACGTTCAAAAAGACAGTTAAAACAGTTAAGTCAAAGAATAGATGTTAGGCTCCCTATTCTCTGCAACAGGAGAGCCAATAAGGAGTTACCAATAAAGGTAACACTGAAAATGCCTTCCCTTGATTGTGATAGAAATGGAAGTGAAGTAGAGAAAGAAAGTTTCTTTTTACGTGGAATTGAGAGAAAAGCATCGTTCACCACAACCATTAGCCATTTGCTATCGATGACATTTGGGATGGATTAGAAAGAAAAATTTCCCCCTTGAGGTCTCCTTGATAGAGATGTAAAGAAGGCAATAAGAAGAAAGGAAGAGGTTGACTGATGGATACGATATAAGCGGGTTCTTCTCTCTGTGCATTAGAAACTCAGCAAATTACACTAATGTGCATAATAATCAAGCTGTCAGAGACTCTCTCTAGTTCTGCTTGGAGGCAGGCAATGCTGAGAATATTTTATGTCATTTGCAAATGACTTTTTATGCCCAGTAAAATACAGTTTCATATCAATTAATAATTCAGCTAATAATTCAATAAAAGAATATCCTTTTTTCCCTGGGAGAGGGGGAGTCAATCCAAGGCAGCAAAGGAGTCATCAATACATGGAAAATTTGAGATCTGTACTACTCCATTAAAAGGTACCAGAGCAGTAGATGGTAGCAGAGCAACACTTGAGATATATTTCAAATCTCCAGAGTTTATGACAGCATTCATTTTATAATGTTAGCATTTATTTTAATACTTACTTTATTTATTCTACGTAAATTATAAGCCATTCCAATCACAACTGACTCCGAGTCTCTGTAATATTTTGATTCATCCCCCCACCCTCACCTTGCCTTTCTGATTTTGGATGGATCATGTTATGCATAACCCTTTAGTATAAATGTTGATGAGGTCACGTGTTATTCTTTCTGTTTCAGTTATAATTTCCTAAAATTATATTTCTGTATCTCTAGCACTACCTACTTAAAAATAGATATTTTTGAGCTTTACTAAAATATTTTCTGACCACACCTAAAAATCATGATAGGATGAAGGGAACAGCTGCCATTAAAAACCAGTCCGGTATTATCTTTTATTACTTTCTGTCCAATATCCATAAGATTTTGGTGTCAATATTCAGCTCCAGAGAATGTGAAATAAACACATCCCTGGTCATTTTTACTTGTTTTAAAATATGCCTTTTTCATTCTCCCTGTAATGACTGTCACTAGAAAGTGAGATCTTCAGAAGCCTGCTGTTCGCAGCTGGGATCATTTGTGTCTTTGTGTAGTTGTTTTTTGGGAAAAAAAATAAAACAAGATGTTGATGAAAACACCTGCTCAAGCTTGCTTTTTCTTAATGAGTCATCTGTATAATATTAAATAGCACTACAAACCAATTACTGCTGTTTAAATAGCAGTCATGTGCTAATGAAGTCATGAAGTATCATAGGTA
Source organism: Aparallactus werneri (assembly GCA_032468035.1). Taxonomy (NCBI): domain Eukaryota; kingdom Metazoa; phylum Chordata; class Lepidosauria; order Squamata; family Lamprophiidae; genus Aparallactus; species Aparallactus werneri. The sequence continues at coordinate 77,773 of JANHFQ010004312.1, forward strand.
TTTCAATATACAGCTTAAAGAAAAAAATGTAAGATGTTTAGAATCATGTACATGCATTACCAGAATATGAGACTATTTTTGACATATCAATTATTTCCCCCCCCCTTCTTTTTCTAGGTAAGTGAAACATCAGTTTTTCCAATATCTGGAGGTGCATATACTGTAGTTCCAATGTGATGAGAAGTACTTTCTTATATGTGATTCAAAGTCATATTCAAATTTCAACTGATGGTACTTGCACCAATTAATTGTGAGTATTTGTAGGTATGTTTTGCCAGTTTGTAGGTATGTTTTGCTAGGCTTTTAATGTAATTTTATATAATGTGTGTGCGTGTGTGTGTGTGTGTGATCAAAACAATGTAAAGATATATCATTTTATACTCCTGGTTTATAATTCTTTTTCTTCCACTATTCTGTTGATAAGTGCATGTGAAATATATATACCTATTTTAATCAGGGCTGGACTCCATTTTTAATGGCTTGATCTATGTTTCCCAGTTCGCCTGATTTAACAACCAGGTTTATGATGCTGAGTTCAGATCCTGGAGACATCATTTGGATATACAAAATCTTCAGTTATTTGGGTTTTCTCCCATGTAAAATTTGAGGTATCTTGGCGACGTTTCGACGAAGTATATATATATATATATATCTGGCATCATTTCCAGCTTCTTTACCAGCAGTTGCCATAAGAGGACTCTATACTTTATTCTGATTAACGAAATAATATGTTCCATATATTTGTGTGAGGGTATAATCAGGGGCTGCATAAGTGTTTTCCTTCTCAGTGGGTACGTTAAAGGGTATAATTGGTGCTTATATGTATGTGTTCTCCTTGTGCTGCTGCAGCATATGTGCTCTGTCTGTGCTTCGGCTTTCCTATCAAGTTTCATTCATAAGTATTTATGAGTAGGCCACCCTGGGTCATGACGCAAGAAAGGAGGGGTATAACTATATTCCAATATTCCAAATATTGCACAATTGCTTTTCCCTTAGGAATATAATGAAGGATTTTCTTTTTGTCCTAGATTTCTTTCCACAGCCAAATCAATATTACTCTTTCTCAAATTCACTTTTTTGTTGATTCCTTCCATCACACTAAATTTGTTCTTGATCTGCTTTAACCTGGTGATGGATAGAGAAATGGATAGAGTCCTAAGCCCCTTTACCCAATTTGTTTCCAATATTCCTTGGGTTGGGTGGTACCTAATACAACTTGTTAAAGGCAAAATTACTATTTGCCAACTAATTAGTGCTGTTTACCTATTATCTCTGTGTTACTTAGTGAACTATCAATAACATGGTTGTTGTTGTGACCCAGACTAGTCAGACTCCCCCAACCTTCATCACCAACCTGGAATCAAGCACAGTTCTCCACAAACACAGCACTTTA
>JANHFQ010004314.1:51020-61080 GCA_032468035.1 Aparallactus werneri
GTGTTTTATTACTAGGATGGGAGAGTCAAGGGAAGGGGAAATTAGAGGGGGGGGGGAAAGCAGGGAAGCAATTATAGGATAATCTAAAAGTAGTTAGTTCTCATTAACTTCTGCTGAGCTAGAACTAATTTGTTCCTTGGTTTCATTAGGGAAGATTTATTACTTTGGATCCTACTCTGAATTTCCATGGGTGGTGCTCTATTTCAAGGAAGAAATAATAATAGGTGCTGCTGTTATTTATTTATTAAACTTGCACACTGACTGATTCTCGGTGACTGAGTTAAAGAAATTACAACAGAATCACTAAAACATAAGACAGGGACATCATGTCTGCAATGTACATTGCAGAAATGATGTTCACCAGTGAAACTTAATTTTTAAGATAATGGTGCTGTTTACTACTAAGTAATAGAAGTTAAAAAACTTAAAAGGCTAAAATCAAACAGGCGCATCCCTAGAGTACCAGAAAAAAGAAGAATGAACCCCATTCCTTTGTTTGTTTGTAAATCACATCTTGACATTCCCTAGAGACCCTTAGACCAAACAAGCACAAAGCATGCTTGACTTCAGTGCACATTTGATAGCCTGTAAGCCTGTTTACATTAGCCTTTAAGGTTGTCAACAATTGTAAAATATTTAATGATTTATCACTTGTTACTTGTATGTACACTGAGAGCTTATGCACTGGAGGAAAATTCCTTGTGTGTCCAATCATATTTGCCCAATAAAGAATTCTGTTCTGTTCTGTTCTATGTGTCATGTAGACTTCTTCTTGGTAAAGGATGACCTGGAGAACAGAATATGCTTAATAAGACTATGGAAAGTGGATGTGACTACAGTGAATAAGAAGAAGCACAACAGATTAACTATGATAAAATGCTAAGAGGTACATGTGGGTGCTAAGAGGTACATGTGGGTGTGCTTAGCTTAAAGTACTTTTGTTTTAACATAGTTCAACTTCTTAAAAGTTTAAAATAGTATAAAAAGAAGTTGGTTTTGGTTGTTGAGTTGTAGCTTTTGTGTCTGAAATAAACCAGTCCTTCCCATTATCTCATTCAGCTGAAATAAGGCCTGGGTCTACAGTGTAAGCGTAGATCAGTGGTGTCGAAACTTTCCGGCAATATGTGCTGAAAGTGCATGCGTGCATGCAGCCATGTGCCCCTGTAACCTCCTGCGCACATGTGCATGAACCCTTCCGTGCTCCCCCTGCGCATGCGCGTGATGCAGCAGAATGGAAAAACAGCTGATTGGCGCTGCCGCACCAAACAGCTGAGGTTCAAACTGTTAAATTTAACTACCGATCAAACCGGTAGCTAAATTTGAAGCTCAGCTGTTGGTGTGGCAGTGCCAGTCAGCTGTCTTTCAGCTCTGCCGCCTTGCATGTGCAGTGGAGCTGAGCTGTGCGTTGACTTGCGTCCCAGCCGACATGGTTCCGCGTGCCACTTTGGGTACACATGCCATAGGTTTGACATCATGGGCCTAGACGTCGAGGGAAAGGTGGATGGTATTAAATTGATCTGCTTCATTCATATAGGTACTTATCAGCTGCTGTGTTTGTCAACCTCTGCAACTTTAAAATATGTGGGCTGCAACTCCCAGAATTTCCGCTCCTACATGCGAAACACTGGTCTAGAGTCAGATAAATTAATCTGCCCTGTAATTTCAGCAAACTAGATTCAAATTACATTATCTTAGAGAATGGGTTCCATGTTTTATTAAAGCACAAAAGCCTTTCTGTCTTTATTAGCTGTTGCACTAAGTTTTAAAAAACCTATACAAATTCTAAACAAAATCCCACAAAATAAAAAAACAAGACACATAAAAAAGAAAAAGCAATTATATATATATTTTAAAAAGCAATAAAAAACATTTCAGACTATCCATACCATGTGCCCATTAAATATTAAACAGCATTTAAAATTTTCTAAGTCTAAATGAAAGAATAAACAACGTTCTGTTGTTGCAAAAGCCATGAAATCTGTGCCAAAGGGAAACATTGCAAGATATTTTCTACGATTTGTAAGAATACGCAGGTGGCCTTCCTCGATGGGGACCGGGAACCTCGAAAAACCACGACGAGGCTCATGTGATTTTGACACTTCTCTTTTTTGTGTGTCTCTTATCATTGAAAGCCTTTTGGTGAAAGACCGAGCCGCCGGCCTTGCGTAAAAGCGGCTTCAATCAATACTTTTGCGTAAATCTCCAGGCAGCGAGAGTGCCCCCGCCGGGCCGTTTGCAAACAAAGCCCAACGGGTCACAGGTCGCAGGCTGAAATCTTACCAACCGAGGCAGTGAGGGAAAGAAGTGCGGAATGTGCGCGGGCTACTTGGACGATAACGCGCGCTTTCGGCGCCCCCCACCCCCCCACCCATAGGCCGCGCGCTGCCTTCTCTGTGATTCTGTTCACAAGGAAAGCCCGCTGGACTAAACAAGGCGCGTATTGAGATGCGTATGTTGGCGAAACAGCCGAAAACCGTAGGAAAAGTGCGTGCAGTGTGAGCGCGCTTCCCGGAGACTGGAAGGGACGCCCTCTCCCCAACGGGATCCCCGCAGTTTCTCCCTTCGGCAGTTTGTTAGTTGGGACTCGGAGGGGAAGACTTTGCTGACGTTCCGAATAGGGTCCGTCCAACTCCCAAGTGAAGCCAAACAAAGCGGGAGGTCGGGAAGGGCTACGAAAAGTCCCCAGAAAGAGCCGAACTGAAACCCACACCTGCTTCTCTGGAATAGCCGCCGGGAACCTGACCGCTTTTACGTAGACGAGGAAAGAGGGAGGGGAAAGCCACGTATCCTCAGCACTTCGGAGCGTAGGGCAGGCTTATAAGAACTGCAGCTCCCGCTCTTTCCATAGGGGTTCATGGAAAGAGAGAATCAAAGCGAGCGCGGTATCCGATTGCTGCTGCGATTTCTTCGGCCAGCCAGTGAGGCGCAGCGCGGACTCAGGGCGAAGTGGTGCGGTCGCTTGGGCAGCCTGAGCAGATAATGGGGCTTCAGTCCGAAAACAGCAAAGCCCCGGCAACCGAGGATAAGCCTCCGAGGTTGAACACCTGCCCGGGCAAGGTCTTCTGTAACATTAAGGTAAGAAGGACCTTCGCTCCGACAGGATGAGCTGGGAGGTGGTTGGGAAGCAGCCCGCCTCGCCACTGGCTTCACGGAGGATCGACGCCCCCCCTCCCTTTCTAGGGACAGAGTGGGGTCGAGATGCCCTGGCTGCTGTTCGCCCCTGTCAGCACAGCCTCTCTTGCTGGCTGTTCTCATCGGAGCCACCTTCAAGTTCATTTAAAAATGGGCAGGTTTTCAGTTGTGAAAAGATTAATAGGCAAAATCCATCTGTATTTAATTCAGATTTCCAAACCTAATGGGTTTTTTGGAAATTGTAGAGAGCCATTGAACTGAGTATAGTACATCAAGACTATGGTCCTCTCTGTGCACTTATTTACTCATTGATTTGCCACATTTATAAGGCCCCCTAACTCTATAAGAACTCTGAGTGACAGGTAGCATTAAAAACAACAAATAATAATATAAACAGAGAGATGGCCAATGCTGTCTAGAAGAAGAAAAAAATCAAATATGCAACGTCTTATAAAGTGCTTTGTGGGAGATGCTTTTCCAGAGGGCACATTCTGGAAAAGAGGAATAAGATTCCTGATTTACTGGGAAGTAAATTAATAGGAAATGCCTAAGATATTATAAAGCTTTCATGACAAGTAAGATTTAGACCATCCTGTGCAATTTAGATAGGAAGTTTATGAAATCAACTACTGGTATTCATTTCTGAATAATGTATTTACTCTGTGAAATGTGTGGTATAATTATCATTTTTGCAGTGTGCTGAAGCATATGATATATTACAAAAAAATCAAAATTCTTTAAAACCAAAATTTTTTACTTGCCCATACCTATATGCTTTTGCTGTGATTCAGAGTTTAATTAAGCTGGAGTATTAGGTGACACATCAAATTGGGGTTGCCTCTTGGTGAGCATACAGACAAATGCTCACCTCTTTGACCTGTCTTCAGGTCAAAGTACTACTGCAAATGCTGTCCTGTAGGTTGTTTTCACACCATCCATCCCCTTATTTACTATCCTCCGCTGCCCCCTTTCCCTTTTTCTAAGTATGGTTTTATTTTATGTTCATCATCTGTTTGCATCTCATACCCAAATGGTCTGAATTTCTGCCTACTAGTCACTGCCTGAGGAGAACGATCAGCCTTCATTTGTCCCACGGCTGATTACTTAGTTCTTGCAGTCTGTTCTTATATGAACCATCTGTAGAAGGCATTTAACTTCTTTCTATGAGTTTTACTTAATGCCCAGCTTTCATGGTTGTACATTAGCACTAGAAAATAATTATTTTAGCTTTTTTCTTTCAATCTTTGGAGACATCCCTCATGGTCTTGCTTAAATCTATCACTGACATCCTTTCCGGAATATCCTTTCTCTGGATATTCTCCACCTTTACCTTATTCTGAGTCCAAGAAAATAAAATTTATCCACTAATTTCACTTTTTGTCATCTACTGTACATCCACTAAGCATTAGTGCTTCCTAATATTTTAACACAAAATCAGGTATTGTTTTCACCACTTTTACTTTCACAATGAGCTCTTTAAGATGACCTCTTCTTTTGGCAAAGAAAGTAGAGTTATCAACACAGCTTAAATTGATGTTTCAACCTCTTGGTAAAAAAATTGTTGGAAGTGATTCTTGTGTGCTTTGCAGTTCTGAACTCTTCCAAATTCTGTTCCTACAGTACTTTCTTATACATTATAAGGTCTTTCCAAAAATATTATATATTCTGACATCCATTAGCTTATTCTGATATTAACTACAAGCTTTGCTGTAGTTAATAAAGCAAAGATAACTCATATTTTTATAATACTTTATAAACAAGAATAGACCATCGTATATTAGCTATCTGCTTATTCATTTGGGATTTCTCTGTCCTGTATGGCTTCTTCCTAAGATACTTGTTTGCCTAAGAAATTAGTAGCTCAGTAATTTGCACGTTCTGTCATACGTATACTTGGATGAACTTTGTCTCTGAGTGCTAAATGGATATGGGGAAGTTTCTTTGGAACGCTGACATTCTAAACCTTTTCTGTCTCTAGGCCATATAATGTCTATGTTGAAAGAAAGAGTAGTAATTTAGTATCTTACCCTATAGCTTTAAACCATTTTAAAGTATACTTTAAATCAGGTCTCACCAACCTTTTGGACCTCGGGGACCACTAAATTCACACTTTTAAATCCCATGGACCACTAATATGATCTACCGAATGACCAGCTGGGTGGGCGTGGCTAGGAGGTCATGTGAATGGATGGGTGTGGCCAACTCAGTGTCACTCACATTGAGGGGTACCTCACTGGCCTCTGTTCGCCCCTCACCTCCCAGCCACTCCTCGCCTGCCTGCCCGGGCTCCTTAGTGCCCGAACAGGAAGCAGTTATTGGAGCTAAGCAGCCACCACGAGAAAGAATTGGCAAAACAGCTGGCTCAATTCAAATTGGATCTGACCAAGAAGGAGGCTCAGCAGAAGCACCTCACTGAGGACTATGAGCATAGGCTTTCCAAGCACAGAGAAGACCTACGGGAGTGCAAGGCCAGGTACTGGTGCCTGCAGGCTCAGTGACTAAGATGGTCAGTCAGTTCCAGGCCATGATGTAGTCCCACTTGAACAAGGCCCTCTGGCTCTTCGCTACCATTGGCACTTCCCTCCAGCCTTTGCCCAAAGCCCCACACCAGGAGGCTAAAGCAGACCCCAAGTCGGAATTTCTGCTCCCCCTCCAAGTTGCACAAAAAGACCCTGAAGGGGAGGCTCTCTGCAGCAACACAAACGTTCATTGCACATATCTGGCCCAGGGGCCGTAGTTTGAGGACCCCTGATTTACGGCTGATTGTTTCCCTGTCACTAAGCGGCTCGCTGGCTGGCGATTGCTAAAATTGCTCTTAATCTACCTGTCCATCAGCGAACACCTGAGCTTCCCCTCTCCTTAAAAACAATATAACCCAGCAGTTCAGCGTCAGATATTTCTATTTTCTTGTAAGATTTGGGTTGTTTTCACACAACATCCTGAGGTAAATTACCTCCAAAGGTACTTTTAATCGGCCACAAAAGGAATTCAGAGGAAAATCAAATTCTCATCTGAATTTCTGAATACCTTTTACAGATAGAGGTGGTCCTCGACTTACGACCCCGATGGAGCCCAACATTTTCTGTTGTTAAGGGAAGACATGAGTTTTGCCTCATTTTACAACCTTTCTTGCCACGGTTGTCAAGCGAGATCGCTTCAGAGGATAAGTTAGTAACCCGGTTGTTAACCGCATCAGGCTTCCCCCGTGGACTTCGCTGGTCCGAAGGTCGTAAAAAGGGGATCACGTGACTTTGGGGTTGCAGCAATGGTCGTAAGTGTGAAGCAGTTGCTAAGCATCTAAATTTTGATCGTGCGATGCTACGAAGGGTTACAACAGCAAAAACTGGTCCTGAGTCGTTTTTTCCCCCAGTGCCATTATAACTTTGAACGGTCCCTAAATGAACTGTTGTAGTCCTCGACTTACAACGATTCATTTAACGACCGTCTAAAGTTACACCGGCAGTGGAAAAAAATGAGATTTAGGACCGATCTTCACCCTTAACGTCCGTTGCAGGTCACGGGATCAAAATTCAGATGATTGGCAACTGACTCATATTTATGACGGTGGAAGCATCTCGCCGTCTAAGTGAAGTCCATGGGAGAAGCCTGCTTCGCTTAATGACCGAATGATTCATTTAACAACTGCAGTGATTCACTGGAGCGAGGAAGGTCGCCCCCAATGGGGCAAACCTCACTTAACGACCATCTCACTTAGTGACAGAAGATGTTGGGCTCCTTCGAGTTTGGTTAAATACAGATAGTCTTCGACTTACGACCACCGTTGAGCCCAAGATTTCTGTTACTAAGTGAGACATTTGTTAACTCATTTGTTAAGGGAGCATTGCCTCATTTTACGACTTTTCTTGCCACTATTGTTAAGCGAATCACTGCCATTGTTAAGTCAGCATTGACCAACACATTGCAAAAGCTGGTTTGTTACAAATGATGGTTTAAGCCAGCTCAGCTTAAACCAAAGGATTTTCAACGGGATCCTTTTTTCTATGCTTGTTTAAAATCATCCCAATTTTTCTTCCGGATGCTAAAAGATGACGATTTTGAAACCTGGCTATCTTCTGAACCCCCCCCCAAAACTCCCCCAATCACCAAGACCCCTTACAACGGGCCTTATGCAAACATTTTTCACCATCAAATGCCTGTGGACTACAAGACCCAGCAGCCTCAGCCCTTTGGGAAGAGGGGGGGGGGGTTCCTTATGCAATCTGAGGAGGGGGTGTCCCAAATCAGATATACCGCCTCCCTTTGCGTAAACCAGTCTCGTCTCTTTTATAAGCCCCCAACCCTTTTCCCGTCACGCTCTTAAAAATAGATTTATTTATTTTTTTATGAAAGCCTCTTTTTCTGTTCATTCCTCCACTTGGGGGAGGGGGGAGGGAGAGGAACTTGGAGAAGGGGGGGGGACAGCAAATTGGTCTCTCTTCCTCTTTCCTCGCACCCTCCCCCTTTTCCCCCCTCCCCCCACCTCTATGCTGGCTTCTTCCCCTCCCCCCTCCCGCAGGATGGTTAGTCCATGCAAATTGTCTCATTAAGGGGAAAAGGAGGAGGGGGCGTAATTAGAGGGCTGCTGCATATTTATTGCAGGCATACAAAGGTTGGGGGGAGGCGTGCGTGGAAGGGGGTCTCTCGCGGGCACGCGCGCGCTTGGAGGAGGCGGAGGCGGGGAGGGCTAGAGGAGGATGGGGAGAGAGAGAAAGGATGGAGAGAGAAAAGGAGGAAGATGGAGAAGAGGATTGAGAAAGAAAAGGAGGATGGAGAGAAAAGGAGGATGGAGAGAGACAAAAAAGTAGAATGGAGAGAGAAAAGGAAGAAGAGGGACGGAGAGAGGAGGAAGAGGGAGAGAGGAGAAAAGGATTGAGAAAGATAAGGAGAAGGATGGAGAGAAAAGGAGGATGGAGAGAGAAAAGGAGAATGGAGACAGAAAAGGAAGAGGATAGAGAGAAAAGGAGGATGGAGATAGAGAAAAGGAAGAGGAGGGAGGGAGAGAGAAAAGGAAGAAGATGGAGAGGAGAAAAGGATTGAGAAAGAAGGATGGAGAGAGAAAAGGAAGATGGAGAGAGAGAGAAAAGGAGGATGGAGACAGAAAAGGAGAATGAAGACAGAGAAAAGAGGATGGAGGGAGAGAGAAAAAGAGGAAGGTGGAGAGAGGAGAAGAAGGAGGATGGAGAGAGAGAGAAATGGAGAGGAAGCGAGTGGGGAAGAAAAGGAATAAAAAAGACACGCTTGTCTGTGCGTGCACGCGCGTTTCTGGATCTCGCTCCCCGCGCGTGGAAGAGCCACGTGCAAAGGGAAGAGTGTTGGGGGAAATGACACGCGAATCAATTGGCGGACTCCTCTGCCTTATGTAGACGGGCGTGCAGGAAGCGTAGAGCAGAGGCAAGGGTCGTGTTCGCGTGTAGGCGACCTCCCAGGCACTCTGTACATGCGCGCGTGCAACCTGTGCACGCTTGGCCCCCATGCGCGCGCCTCCTGCGGTAAACACGCGTGGGTTGGATGGCAGGTAGCCGAGCCTGCAACGTCATGCCCGCTATGCATCCATCCGTGCATCCACCATAGGAAGGATGTATGCATGCGTGCACTGAAGGTGTGCTATATATGCACGCGTACACTATGCATGCGCGCATGCACCCTACGGATACTATACATGTTTGCACGCAGCGTGCACACATACACAACCACAGCAGACACAATCGGAAAGGGTAGCAAGCCGGCACTGGCCGAGCCGCGGACGCTCGGGTGCAAATCCCAGGGATGCGTGTGTTGGGGTGGGCTTCGGGGTATGGGAAGCGTGTATTCCCAGGCGAAGGAGGGGGAGGAAGGACAAAGCGCGGGGATGGCCGAGAGACGGGGAAGGGCGAGGTCCGGGGCTGGCCGGTGCAACAAAAGAGGAAAAGAAAGAAAAAAAGGAAGGAGGGAGAGAGAAGGAAAAAGAAGGGAGAGAGGGAGGGAAAAAGAAGGAAGGGGAGAGAGGGATAAAGAATAAGGGAGAGATAGAAAGGAGAAAGAAGGGAGGAGAGAGGGAGAAAGAACAAGAAGGGAGAGAAGGAAGAAAGAAGGATGAAGAGAGTGGGAGACAGAGAAGGAAGGAGAGATGGAAAGAGAGAGGGCAAAAAAACAAGAAGGGAGAGATAGAAGGAAGGAGAGAGGAAGAAAGAGAAAAGGATGGAGAGAGCGGGAGAAAGAAAGAAGGAAGGAGAGAGGAAGAATGAAAGAAGGACGGAGAGAGGAAGAAAGAAAAAGAAGGAAGAAGGGGAGAAAGATCAAGAAGGGAGAGATAGAAGGAAGGAGAGAATGAAGGAAGGAGGGAGGGAGAAAGAACAAGAAGGGAGAGAAGGAAGGGGAGAGGAAGAAAAAGAAGGATGAAGAGAGAGGGAGAAAGAGAAGGAAGGAGAGATGGAAAGAGGGCAAAAGAACAAGAAGGGAGAGATAGAAGGAAGGAGAGAGGAAGAAAGAGAAAGAAGGATGGAGAGAGCGGGAGAAAGGAGAGAGAGAACGAAAGAAGGATGGAGAGAGGGAGAAAGAAGGAAGGAGAGGGAGGGAGAAAGAACAAGAAGGGAGAGATGCAAGGAGAGAATGAAGGAAGGAGAGGGGAAGAAGGGAGAGAAGGACGGAGAGAGGGAGAAAGAGAAGGAAGGAGAGACGGAAAGAGGGCAAAAGAACAAGAAGGGAGAGATAGGAGAGAGGAAGAAAGAGAAAGAAGGATGGAGAGAGCGGGAGAAAGAAAGAAGGAAGGAGAGAGAGAGAACAAGAAGGGAGAGAGAGAAGGAAGGAGAGAGGAAGAACGAAAGAAGGACGGAGAGAGGGAGGGAGAAAGAACGAGAAGGGAGAGATGCAAGGAGAGAAGGAAGGAAGGAGGGAGCGAGAGAGAAAGAAAGAAGCGCCTTCATTTGGTGGGGAGGCAGAGAGAGGAAGG
>JANHFQ010004320.1:53142-66168 GCA_032468035.1 Aparallactus werneri
AGAAGCCTCTAGGCAGAAAAACAGCTGAGGTGGGCTGCCCTGCCGGTCAGCTGTGCTGCAAACAGAGCAAATAAAGGTAGCTATAGTGTGCAGGCGAGTGGGAGGGACCAAAATTATTTTTACTTTTTTTATTTAAAAAAATTTATTTTTCAAAAACCAACCACCTAACCATGCCCACTAAGCCACGCCCAGAGTAGGTAGTGAAAATGTTTAAATCCCACCACTGAATGGAACCTTGTAATGTGGGGTATCTCAGGACTCAGATCTTTCTTCTCTCCTTTGTAATATCTGTATGAGATCACTGGGAGAGGTAAACCATCAAGATTCACATATAAATTAATTTAAATATGATATCTCTAGATGAAGTATTATAAATTAATCAGTAATTCTTGGGTGCTACTACCTGATTTCTCTCAGACATCAGAAAATCTATACGACCTCCTGGAAGACCAAGTTCAATGTAAGTTTTTACTAATCTTAAATCGGCACTATTACCTGAAATGAAGGAAAATATCAGATATAAGAAAGGTTTACTTACCAGAAATAACACATTTAAATTAAAATAATTATATCTAATACTGTAGAAAGCAATGTTCATTTGGTTTGAGACTCACATTAGTTAAAATTCTATGAATTAAAAGACAATATTTTCTGTTTGTTTATATTTAAAACAGAAATATTGTCTTTTAATTCAGAATTTTAATAATCTCCTCACCAAAAAGTATCTTTTGCTTCAAAAAGGGTAAATGGTTCCATTTTAAAGGAATTAAACACTATGCTTTGTTTCAGTTAATAATTGCTTATGGCACAAATTTACCTTTAAAATGCCAATACTTGAAAGGTAAACTTATTAGTCCTGTGCTCATTTATCTGATTTGTATCACAGTTTCCTATTCAACTAAATATTTAAGGGACCTAAATGGCACCTAAAATAGAACATGCATAATGCAATTTAACAATATTTTATGACAATCACTTTCCATAAACATTTGGATAGCTGTCTTGTTTTATTAACACTGCATTACCTAGATTATTTACTACATTAAGCATCATGCTGAGAACAAGAAATTTAGATAACTTGTGTTTATTTAAAAAGAAAATATTTGGTATTTTATGCAATGCAAGGATAATATCAAACTTAAGTAGTTTCCTAATTGGGCAATAACTAGATGGAAATGCTGATTTGACTGTTTTAAAATTAGCATTTTGGTTTAATTACTATTAATTAGAGATTTACTTATATTTTGTACTATACAGACTAAATGTTCTCATATTTAAACTAAATTTGAAACCCAGCATTTCTAATATTTACTATATTATCGGCTGCCACATCATACCATCTAGGCCATGCACACAGATAATGAGATGTATTCCATCTTCCGAATTTTCTTCTTCTGTGCTGAAATAAGGCATGGAAGATGCTAGACTGGAAACATCACTGTACATGAATCCAGGAAGCTGAAGTTGCTTCAATTCTTCTTTAGCATGAAGGAATCTGTAATAGACGTTTTTTTAATCATTCAGCATGGAAATTAAAATAAGAAAATAATAGATGTTTAACTTTCATGTATTAATTAAATACAGTTGACTGGAAAACCAGTATCATAGATTCCTCAGTAAAACCCATAGATCTTAATCTCTGAAAAATTTACATAGAGAATTTCTGTTCTGAATCTCCATCTACTTTTTCCAGTTATGTGTGCTTCAGATAATAACATTTACAAAAACATTCTGCTGTAATTAATAAAATATTCAGTACCTTCATAAGATTACTGAACATCAACCTGTTGTACCTGAACACAACTTTCTTAGCAATTTAGCTGTATTTCAGGTCACAGAGCTATACTTATATGCTGTTATACTGAAGCAGCTATCTACTTGTACAAATTTACAAACTTAAAACTGTCTTCCAGCTTACTAGTCTTCAAATATGTTGTGACTACAACATCAAGTATATTGACTGAACACATCAAAAATTTCATCAGATCAGCAGGTCTGTTTTAATAAGTAAAATTTAAGAAGAAGTTCTTCCTGAAGTTCAGGAATCTATTTATAAATTCAGACACAAATAAATAAACAATTATTTACTTGTATTTGAATACAAATAAAATAAATAAAAAACAAAAAACACATAAATTAAAAAGAAAACAAAAAAATTCGAAGGACAGACTTGATGGACCACTAGGTCTTTCTCTGCCCTCAGTTTTCTATATTTAATAATAGTAGCACCATCCAACATCAAAGAGATGAGAAGGACTAAATAAATAGGTGGATAAAAATGCCAAATCCAATCTGAGCATCTAAATGACTGTACAATTAATAACAATAACAATAACAACAACAACAACAATAATAATAATGTTGGAAGAAATCAATGGTTGTATCAATACTAATAGGAGCCCTTGGAGCAATACCCAAAAGGTTGCCTAGATACATGGAAATTTTGAACTTATCAGACCTGAATATTCTGACTTTGCAAAAAAAAATCCCAACACCCTCCTTGGAACTGCCCATATACTCAGACGTTATCTTAACAGCTCTTAGGTCCTTGGTTAGGACTTGAACTGTTAACTTTTTACAAGTCCAGACTGTGGATTGAATTGACGTTTAAATCATCATCATCATCATCACCATCATAACAACAACAATAACCTACCAGTCTTTTTGCATGCACTGTATTTAAAAGAAGCTGTATTTCTCCACCTTCATCTGTGCTGACTCCGTCAGGTTATCCCAATTTCCCTATTTCATTTCCAGCATAAACCAAGGTATACAATTTCAAAATAAGATATTCATATGTATCTTACCAGCCATCCAGTTTTACCCATAATTGGGAAAACCGCAACCCCAGTAACTAATTTTAATAACTGAAAACAACTTCATCCTTTTAAAAAGCAAGAATTCAACCTTCCTTTATACCCACACACACACAAGTACAGTTTTTTAAAAGGATGGTTATGTTATCTGCATACAATAAAATATCTAGGTTCTTCTAGGAAATGCTTCAGATTGTGATTTTAGCATATCCTAATTCTATCTACTAAACTGGTAAACTGTAGCTAAATTTTGCTTTCTCAGTTTTTAGGGTGCATCAGTCCTATGAACAAACAGGAAAATGCTTACTATTTTAATACATAATCCTAATTCCTGATCAAGCAAAATGAAGAAAATAGCAACAATCAGAAACAACATGCAATTTCTATTTATGAATTATAATTCAAAAATGTGCATCTTTATTTTTAAAATATCTTCTGGGCCCATTTTTCAAAGTATTGGAGTCAATAGATGGATCATCCATTGGATGATCCATATCCAAAATATGTCATCCATTCAGGCTCATGGAATCTTCAAATCAAAATCAAAACATCAACTATAGGACATCAAAACAAACAATAAAATATCCACTTACGCTAGCATTTGTGGTTTGGGAGAATATTCATACCAGGGAACAGATAAAATTGCACTACAGGAGGAGGTGCTGGACTGCTTGGAAAAAGAGCTGGATTTATCCTGTGTGGACCATAAATTGCTACTTGGATATCCTTTCAAGACTGGAGGAAAAATCAAACTATCTGGCTTGCATAATGGAACTGTATTTGTCTCATTTCCCAAAAGTTCATTAGACAAACTTTCTATTCTTAAACCTCTTTCACTTGTTAGATCAAAGTTCTCAAGACAATCATTTATAGTTTTGTACAAAAGATCATCTTCTGCTTCCTCAAAATAACCATTTTCCACCATGCTTTGATCCTGATCCTCTTCTTCGTCCTCCTGTGGGGAAGCAGAACATAAGGTTCCCCTTTGAGGGCTAACAAGATTGCTGCTGTCAAGAGAATGTACGTTGCAAATTTCTGTACTATTCTGATAGCCGAAGTAGTTTTCAACAAGTCCTTGCTTTAATGTATCAGTACTACCTTCAGTTGAGGTGACATTCAAGGGTGTAACATTTTGATTTTTTGTAATTAATAACTTATCAGTCATTTCTTTTTGTTCTAACATTTCATCAATATTCCTTTCACTTGTCTTTCTCACACTATCAGCACAGGAACTTATGGAACCTGAAACAACACAGGAGTTTCCTGGATAAACAACTCCCGAAGGAATTTCTCTTGATTTTTCTACAGTGTAAAAGTCTTCCTCTAATCTTTGGATATCTTTACATGTATTGTCTAAAGTGGATTGTGGGCCGTGAACGTTCACAGTTGTATCTGTATCATAAACCAGCTGTTGAAGATCCTTGATTTTTGAGGTCAAGGAAGGCAAACATGTAGTTTCATTGTCTGATTGTTCAAAATATGTTATACAGTGAGGTGGCAAAATATCAGGCTCATCAATATCATCACATTTTGTCAAATCAATTGCTCCCAAGTCTAATACCGTTTTACTGTCCCTTAATTGACATTCGTGTAAAACGGATATCTTTGAATTTTCCTCAGGGGAAAGATCGTCATCAGAAGGGAGAGAGTTTATAGATGTCAGAGAAGATTGTATTTCACTAACTGCACTTGTGCTCTCAGTACAGTGACTTTCCATCAGAGTTTTAATCACGACATCTGTTTTTTGCACAAGTTGAGGAAATGCTTTTTCACTATTGCACGTGCTTTGGCTTTGAGGGGTTTCAAAAGCTGTATCTGCACTTGGGTGCATTGCAAAAGAACTTGGCTCACTTTCTACACCAGAATCTGAGAACCTAGATGATGCATAGGTATTATTAACCTCAGGCAATTTAAGTGTCTCACCACTTAAAACTGTAGTGGGAATTTCTTTTGTTGATTGATTAGCTGTGACCCTGGCCAAAGAATCCTCAGCATGTTGGAAGTCTGTTTCTTGCACAACTTTTGTTTCAACTGTTACTTCCTCTTCTGATTTAGATCTCTTTTCTGATTCTGAACCTTCAAATGTAAGTTCTGCTAATTCTTTCCCTGATCCAATTCGAACAAACACTTTATCTCCTCCATGTGATTTCCTACAGTATGGTTTCACTTCTATTTTTGTAATTCCGGAGGAACTAATATAATTTTCAGCAACAGTTCTGGATGTCAAGCTGCTATCCTCATGACTCTCATCAATTCCAGTCTGGGAGGTAGAAAATGTACCCAAACTGACTGAATCTGCACAGGGAGAGGTGAAAGAAGTATGCAGGTTTTCATCATTCCCTTCTAGTTTAATAGTTTTTTGTTCAACTTTAAATTCTTTTTGACGAACTTGTTGTGGGGAGGTTTTTGCATCACAGACATGTTCACCAACAGTAACATCCAGTCCTTCTTTCTCGTTGTATGAAGAAGTTCCTTCAAAACACTTGGCAATGTCCTCTGGTGCTGAACTTTTCAAACATTTATAGCCTACTAAGACAACAGAATCTTTAGAATTTTGTTTTACTACTTTTTTGGGATTTTCGGGTTTAATTGTTTTTATTAATTTGGTAACCTTAACTTTGGACTTATTGGTATCTTCACATTTTCCTTTTGTAGACTTTGTAAACTGCTTTTCACTTTCTGAGGCAACCAAATGTTTATTTTTCAACTCTGGACTCAAAAAGGTAGTTGTGAAATTATCTTCAGTATCTTGTTTATCTGGTTTCTTGGAATCAGACTTTGGCTGAATAGTCAGCCAGGGAACATCCACGTCTTTTTATTAAGAGACAAAATATTAAAAATAAAATTAGAATAAGCGCATGAAATCAATAGCAAACGACATTTTATTATATTATGGTAAAGATTTAAAATATATATTAAAGAAGCAATTCTAAGAAGGTACCTTTGAGATAAAGCCCGACTGCTTATGACAGTGGTGGTGAACCTTTTGAGACTTGCGTGCCAAAAGTGCGCGCGCAGCCATGTGCCCTGCACCCTCCGCTTGTGCACATGCATGCGCAACCCCCGTGCTACCCTACACATGACCCCCCACACGCCTCTGTACCCCTGCACATACCCCCAGAGCTGGAAACATAGCTGATCCATGAAATCAGCTGTGTTTTTGAACAAGGTAAGAGGGATCACTATTGTGCATGGCTGGGTGGGAGGGCCCACTTGCAGTCCTCACGTGTGCTGGGAGGAATGGCTCTGCGTGCCACCTCTGGCACGCGTTCCATAGGTTCGCCACCACCGGCTTATGACTTCATTGTCATATATTAGTCTATGTAACCAAAAGCAGAAAGCTTTTCTGATTTTATCTAGATGTAATGGAATGAACTCAGAATTCCTTATACATAAAATATATAAGGTACTTTGGAATTATAGATCTTTAGCAAATTCCCTGATAACAAGTTATAAAATAAAGTAAGGAAAATGTTATGTGGCACATGACAAAATTTTCAAATGTTTGTAAGATTTTAGACACCTATCTTCTCCCTGCAATGCTATATACAATTACTCAAATAACTCCCAATCTTAAGACACTATTCCTTTATATGAAAAAAAAAATCAATTGCATTAGCCTATTCTGGCCTTGCTTAGTTTCAATTTATAAAATTGCTTTCAATAAGAATATTGCAAGATAAAAAGTTAAAATTTTATTTAATTCCAGCAAGGCTAACTTCAACATTTTTGACTTACCTTCAGTGACAGAATCTAGATACCGATCTTCAAAGATTATAGGTAAGGAATTCAGATCTCCATCTAACTCACTGCATTCAATTGGGAGAGGTGGGAGAGAACTACAGAAGGAAGTGCTTTTTATTGCAGTACACATCTGAAGGTAACTCTGGGCACTGAAAGATATCAGTGATGTTAAAGTAGTCACAAAAAGTAAACATGTGATTTATAGTGTAATTAAAATGTAATTGTATTCATGGACTCAATAAATTGTGAACACTAATCAAAATCCAGTATTTTGTGTTAGTTATAGAAATTATATTCAACTGTATTAATTTATACATGTATATCATTTATACATCTATACATTATATTACATTTTATGAAGGAAATCTATCTACATCACCAACAGAAATGGCAGCAGTTAGGCACAATGTCACTCATGTATTTCTTGGTGGGTACACTTTTTGAACTCATGGTTTAGATAATGTAAACATCATATTTTATTTTGCCAGTTACCCAAGGAAAGACTTGAAAAATTGGTCATAACAATTTCTCATTATATCAGTGACTAGCTGATAACCCAGCATTGCCCAGGTATTAATTTATGGGAATGCTGTATCTAGATCAGGGGTCTGGAATCTTAAACACTGAAAGAACCATTTGGACCGGTATCCCACAGAAAAGAAATCTATCCATGCATCCATCCCTTTGTTTATCTATTCCTCCATCCCTGAATCCATCCATCCATGCATGTATCTATCTATCCCTCATTCTCTCCATCTATCTATTCCTCACTCACTCTATGTAGCCCTCCAACTATGTATTCCTGTCTCCTATCTATCCCCATCTATCCCTCCATCCATCTATATCTACCTCTCCCTCCATCTATGTATACCTCCATCTCTCCATCGATCCATCTACCTACCTACCTACCTACCTACCTACCTATCTACCTACCTACCTATCTATCTAGGTCTTGTGTTATTTGGGTTTTCTCCTGCGTAAAATTGGAAGTATCTTGGCGATGTTTCGACAAAGTCTCATTCGTCATCTTCAGGCTGGTGTTTTGGGCTTCAGGCTTCTAGGAGCAATGTGTGATCGCGGTTGTTTCTTCTCTTTAAATGTCAGTTGGAGTGTGTTCTGATTGGGTGAGGGCTTGGCTGTGCTGATTGGGTATGTGTGTGTTCTGATTTATGTGGAAGAAAACCCGAATAACTGAAGACCTACATGCAAACCCCCGCGAAAACCTCAGAAAACAACTATCTATCTATCCATCCATCCATCCATCCATCCATCCATCCATCCATCCATCCATCCATCCCTCTATCTATTTATTTAATTAGATTTGTACCCCGCCCCTCTCCGAAGACTCTATCCATGCCCATCCATCTATCTATCCGTGCTCTCCTGTCCAGGTTCATGTGTTGTGTGAATCCAATCACTTGAGCTATGGAGAGGGAGTGGAGGCTCACAGGCAAAGGAGATTGAAGATCCATGCAAAAGAAGGCAACTCTCTCCCTCTCCCCTCCCCACACAGGGAGGAGGGACCTGGGCAGCCTGAGTGCAGCTCCCTCCCCGGAGGTGGCCAGCAAGCAAAGAAATGTAGCTTTCCAGCTAGGAGGCAGCAGGGCAGAGCCCCGCCTCCAGCTAGCGAGAACAGAGCACGAAAGAAGGAGAGATAACCCAGACAGGCACTGTGGCGAAGGGATGAGGAGCCGTCAGGGGCAGGATGCAAGGAGGAAAACAAACAACAACTGCACTCCCTCCCGACATACAATCTCCGGCCGCCATCAATTATTTGCGATGTTGTGATCAGTGGCACAGAATTGCCATCAGCTGTTTCTGGCGAATTGCCATCAGCTGGAGTGTGCTGGATTGGGGTGCACAATGCGCGCGAAGTTGTGAACATTTGGGAGGCCAGGAGAAGGTGGAGAATGTAATTGAGGTGGCACAGAAGTACCATCAGCTGTTTATGGCAAATTGCCATCAGATGTTTCAGCTGACAGGCAGCGTTTAGGAGAAAACACTCGAACAGCTGAAAAGCGTTATGGCGCATGTGCGATTCATGGCGCAGCAATTCATGGCACATATGCAGTAAAGTTTTGCCGTTGTATGGATGGAGGGGTCTGCACTTAGGCAGCATTTTCTGGGGCGCAGACCCCCCAAAAACATTAATGACCCCCCCAGTGCTCATCTCCAGAGAGTAAGGTAAGTATGTGGAAAGTTTGGGCATGATTAGTGCAGGCGTGTGGAAGCGTATATGGCACAAACTCACAAACAAACACACCCACAGTTCTGTTTTATATATATAGAAGAAGATTGAGAATGGTACTTAATATTGTTACTGAATCTACTAAATTTAGTTACTTCTTTTTCCATGGAAGGCTATTTGATCCAACAGAAGGTTCTAAGACAGGAAAGGGGTGAAAACAGATTGGCCTTCTTGTCTGTCAGTTTCCTCCTTATCCCTGAATATGGAGGAATTTCTATACATCAGGAACAGGAGGGAGATAGGGCATTGTAGGAAAAGAGAGGAACTGTATCAAAAGAATTGCTTCCCACAACTGTTCACAGAAGACTTCAGTGATATAAGATTTCAGTGAATGCTAAGGTAGCATTTGATAAAAGTCACTAATATAAGAGGACTGAAGATACACATTATAGAATATATTTTACTATTTTAAATATTACAGAATTAATTAATTTAAATCAATACAGAACATAAAGACAAGAAGTTTATGAATTGTGATTCAATCGTTTCTTTTTAAAGTTACTTACTGAAGCTCTTGATAGGCAAGGGCTGCCTCCCGAGGATGTTCAAAACAAAAAAAAGCTTCAGAAAATCTGCGTACCTAAAATGTTTTGAGATAATACGTTTTGAATTTGCTTTACTTTTCTAAAAAAATACACAAAGTGTACTATATCATTTTAAAATAATGGTGGTTAATTAGTTTTTAAAAACAAATAAGATATATTCAATGCTTATGCTTATATAGTAATCCTTATGTACAAAACTATAGGGATTTTAAAAAAAATAAGCAATATTTGGCTGTTATCTTCTTTCTTCATTGTCAATCAGAGATATATGTAATGGGAGAGCATTCAAAGAAAAACCATTGGTTTATACTTAAAGGCTACTCATTCTGCTCAATGTCTCCAGTCTGAAACGTTTATTCATAGTAATAAATGTGCTAGTTTTATTTAACAAAATATTATCCATTATTCTTAGTCATCTAAATTCAACATCCTAACCTGCAGTACATTTCCAAACATCACAGATATCTAAATAATAAATAGTAACTACTCCATGGGATTTTTCTATCCATCTGAAACCGATTTACTGAAGATCAGCTTATATTTCTATTCCTAATCCTTGACCTAAAATGCATATTTAGCTATTCCGTTATCTTATAAGTACCTATTTAGTCTATCTCAAGTACCTAAGTATCTAAAAAGTACCTATTTAGTCTATGCTTCTTATCCTGTGTCTTTTTATAGCAGTTAAAATTAATTATTCATATAATGTGCAGCAACTTTATAGTGCAATTCATTGCTTAGTCAGATGCTACTAGAATTCATTTACATGGAATCAAGTTCTACAAATTAAAAAGATCTGTAGTATAACTGAGGGAATGTTAAAGCATTTAACTTGATCAATACTTAGTTCCAATATTATCCAGTATACAGATGAAGAATTTAGGTTGATAATGAAGTCTGCTGCCAGTCTTTATACTGTATATGGTATTTTCTAAGGTTTATGTTTTTAAATTTTAGTTAGCCAGAAAATTTAGTGGTTAAGAATTTATTATCAATATTATCAATACGTTAAGTTATTTATAAAGTTAAATAGCTTTACATAACTTTAGTAGCTTTAATCCACTGTTAATAACTTTTATAAATAATTTATAAACTTAAGAAGATAACATTTTAATGAGCAAAACCAATATAATATTTTAACTTTCAGCTTTACTAGAACAGAGCAAAAAAAAAAATTTACTTTTATGAATTGTAACTTAAAAGATAAATACATACACGCATTATATGATGCTCTTGTGATAATAGTGCAATGACATCATCTTGGAAGTGAACAGATTCCAGAAATTGTCCCCATAAAGCCATCAAGAGAGAGCACAGCTGTGCAAGATTCATGTTTATAAGTTCTGCCAGTTCATCAGGATTTTCCATTTTCTGCACCAATAGAAACCAACAAGCCTATAATCCTAGAAGTAGAATAGCTATTATCTGAAAAAACTTATAAAGATTTTTTTTTCCAAGTGACCACACTGAAACTTTTAAAAATATAATTAATTCCTGTCTTTGTTTGAATTACAACATGAATTACAATTACTTTTAACATCTCAGGTAATTTCTACATTAAGAACTATCTGTGAATGAGACTGCATTTAGGAATTGATTTTCAACAGTGGCTAATCAGATGAGGCTTCTGAAATCCAAGAGAATGGACAAGGAGACAATAACCCTCCCTCCACATTGTTTGCTCATGGATTCCAATGAATACTGACTTTGAATTTACATTTCCACTTAGGAATAAAGCCTAATAATCTCTGAAAAATGTCTGAATCACCTTTTAGAGCTTATGAATGCCACCATATCATCTGTACACAGCTAAACAAGCTACGTCCCCAGCCCATAGACATTTTCCATTCTCTCTTCTATGTGGCACTCTACAATTGGTAGAAGTTGTTAATTGGATACCATTATCTTTTTTCTTAAATTAATTATACATTATCATCTTTCTTCAGATAGAAAGAATTCTGTTTCTTTAATAATTTTAAGTGTTCTCTTCGGTATATTTTGTGCTTCTCTGAATACCCTATCAGTGATGATTGACTAAGTTTGTAAAATGCATTGTAATGTTGTACTTTTAATTTTAGCATTTGCCTTTCCCTTTTTTCCAATGTTGCTGATATCTGTTTTGAACCCCCTCTTCTTCCTAATGAACAGTGGGTTTTTGAAGCTGGACATATGTTGATTAGGGGACAATACCTTTATTTCTTCACAGAGTTCCAAAAGGCGTGCTTCTACATCTACATCTACGTTCTCTGAAAAGACCAGTGTATGTAAAATTAATATCCCTAAATTCTAAATAATAGGTAAATTACAAGCTAAACCACATTTGAATGCATTATGCATTAGAGATATAAAAATACGGAATTTATTTTGACATTTAAAATATTACAAATATCCTATGAAATCTAGTAATTCCTAAACTGACTTAAGCCATCTTACTTAGGGCCCTTCTTTCTGCATTATTTTCACTGTTAATTATGCTTTTTAAATATTAAACACATGTGATAATGTAGATTTTTTCTTTAGACCTCTTTTGATTATGTATTTTAAAAGGCAACACTGTACAATGCATTAGGATGAAATGTTGAAATTTTATTAAGATTCATATAATCATATACTCATGAAAATTATCACTAGAAAAACAAGTTCAGAAGAATGTGTACTGAAAATCTAAATGGGGTTGTATTTTTAAAATGTCAAAAACTGACTTGGAGAATTACGGAATACACATAGAGGCTAACAGAAAAGTTTAACAAACATTATTTTGGAATTCCATTTATCATATGCCCTTGATAGGTTGTCGTTTTCTGGGATACTCCTTTTTTTTAAACTGAAAATTTGTTCCTTCTCTTAAGATGACTGCCTTAAACTATGTAGGCAGTAGTTTGACTTATGTAGAAGGAATTAGCAAAAATTGTTGCTCCACTTCGGTCAGCAATTGTCTCTGGTGGAGCCCATTCTGTTCATGTAACTCAAAATAAAAACTATTAAATTTATTCAGAATAAAAATCCCTTACAGGTAGTCCTTGACTTATGATCACAATCGAGACCGGATTTCTGGTCGCAAGTTGTTACAATCATAAATCAAGACACCTAAGTGACTGAATGAAGTGAAAAAAATACAAGAATTGTAAAGTCTTTTCATATATGTAAAGTTAATTTCTAAGATATTTTTTAATAATTCATTAGCCTCATTGATAAAAATGTCTAATATCAATTTAAATTTACTAGGGCTTCTTTCAGATTAATTATACTGTAGATATATTTGTTCTCAAATGAATATAATCTTTTTCTAACCAAACATTTTCACAACTACCTTTTAAAATTGTGTAACTGGCATTAAGATGGCCCATTTTAGAACTGGAGGGTAAAGACCAATAAAGAAATTTAACTGATCTCAGAAACTATACAGGAGTAGATATGGTTACCATCTGGATGAAAGAGCTCCTGTTTACCAAGGCTGAAGGCAGTATTGGGAATTGCAAATCAATTATTGAAGTCCCTGGGAATCAAGCTTGAGTTGAAGACTCTTATCTTAAATCTTACATCATTCCCACTACATTTACATAGAATTATTTTTTAAAAATGTATTTAAAAAATGTATTGAGGGCAAAAGAAGAAGGGGGCGACAGAGGATGAGGTGGCTGGATGGAGTCACTGAAGCAGTCGGTGCAAGCTT
>JANHFQ010004323.1:0-24528 GCA_032468035.1 Aparallactus werneri
AAGTAATCTAATTTGGTAGGTTTGAATGTAGGAAATTAGCTTTTGGGCAGTTAGAGATCTCATTGTTTTTCTCAAGATAAATGATGGCTTCTTGATTTCAGTTGCATTTACATCAGATTGGGAGAAATCAATCTGATATTTTAAAGGAGAGAAGAAATTAAATTGAACAGTTTTGAGACATTAAAGAGTTATTTTCCTCTAGACAATTTCTTCTGTAAATAATTGATTTATTTTTGTTATGTTTTTATTCAGTATGTTTTAAATCTGTTTAAGAGTATTAATGGAATCCATAAGCTTAAAACTTACTATCATGCGTAAGAAATCAGGAGTCAAGGTGGTTTAAATTAATATACAGGTTTATTGCATACTAAGTTTCACTGCAAGAATCTGAACTAATAGTCAAAGCAAATTGGCAGTAGAAGAGTCCATGGAATTCAAGGAGGGATGGACTTAGATCTCTTGGGAGGACGAAGGGACTCCAAACTGATGACACGCTTGACCCCTCCCTCAGGCTCATCTTGGTCATCTCATACATCTCCTTTAATCAGAAAATTGTATCAGTTACTTGTAATCATTTTCTTTTTATTATCTGCTCAGCAGTTGAATTTATCAGACTTTCAGTCATCTGCTTATGCCCAATTAATTAATTATAAAAATTTATCATGCATAGTTGAATTCTTTTCTGTTTCAAGGAATATATACGGTACATGTTTTCCCTAACATAGATGGTATATCATGAGATTATTCTCATCTTTCTTCTTAATCCCCACAAGATAAATTAGGTTTTATGATTTCTAATAGGTTTGACTGTTTGAAAGGGAAGAGACAGTGATCTTTTCATGGATCATAAGAAGAAAATTCCACAGTAGCATTTTTCTTTTCTTTTTTATACTGTTGTGGTTTTTTGTTTCCTGTATAGTTTTGAAAATTCAGGATTTTGGCCAATTTGTGGTCCTGAAATGCTTATGGAAGTCTTGTATTTTTTTCAGGATGATGATTAACCTTTATATTCAGATTCAATAGAACAGCTCCATTTGATACATGCAGGTAGTGAAATGAAATCTAATATTTTACATTTAGGTTAGAGCTGCTTTTTACCTCGGTTTCTAAAGAAAAGGTCTCAAATCATCTTCAACCCCTGATGTCTTATTAACTCAGCCTTTTGGTTTACACTTAATATGTGAAAGTAAAGAATGAAGGAAGTGGCATTTGTAAGCCCTTTCTGAAAGTACCTTATTTAAATTGAAACACACAACACACATCTTTACTTAAATGTTCTGAAGAATGCCATTATCATTGGGTTATATCACAGTCTGAATCTCAACAATAACAATATTTGAAATTAAATTCAAACTCCTTCTAGTCCAATTTTCTGTAATGTATTGCTGTATTAATGATATTTATAATTAACTGCAAATTATATATTAAGGACTGCTGTAGAAAAGTTGTGAAAATCATACCATGTTAAGTGGAAAGTTTTTTGAATAGATATGGAAGCAATTAAATAGAGTTAAAAAAAATTCAGCTGTTGATTTTTAAACATTTTTAGGTGTCTAAAAGGAATGGTATTGCTGATGCCAAACAGTATAATACAGCCCAGGGGTCTCCAATAGTAATAAGGACATGGGACACCTTTCAGATTCCAGATGGATCATTACAACTAACATCTTGGTTGACGACTGTGAAAAAGATCCTTGGATTATTTTATTTTATTTTCGTGGGGGACCACAATCACAGATCTACAGGATACACCAGGCAAGTAATATCCATCTTCTGAATGATTTCAGTGTATTTGTGAACTCCTATTTTCTAGTAATTATGTTTAAAACCGCAGCCTGCAGGGCTTAAAAATGTAAATGTATAACCAACAAATGGTTTGATATTTTAGAAATAATGATTTATCTTTCTGAAATCTGTAGTCAAGGTATTACTATAACAAAGATACTACTTGATCCAAATATTACAACTTAGCAGGATAGCCACATCCCAAAGTTTATAATTTTTGCTGTGAGAAGAGTGATGATTCCTCTTTGCTTTGAAAGTTGGTACTTTAGACATTTGTATCTTCACTACGGTATTTTCCCCTCAAAATTATTTTTTAACAAAAATAATGATCACTGATTTATTTGAATTGGCAAATCCATAGTGAACGGCCAGAGATCCATAAATCACACTCTACTTACTTGAATTATTGAGTGAACAACATATGTGTAGGGTTGCTGCATTGGATGGAACCAATAATACTTGTTGGTACGCTCAACTACAAGTATTCCTTCAAATCAGGATATGGAAAGCTTTTAAAGCCTTCTAGCAAGACTTGAATACAAGTAAGTTCTCTACTTACGACCACAATTATGACTGGAATCTCAGTCATTGAGCAAAGTGGTCGTTAGGTGAGATACCCATGTGACTGCTTCGCTCAACAAACACAATCCCGATGTCCTATCCTATCCCAGGAAATCACAAACGCACAGGTAAGTCTTTTATATCTTTTCTAAAAGATTTTCAAACAGAACTCTTAACAGCAAAAGATTTGAAGGAGTTGAGGAACACGACGGTGAAGTGAACCGAGAATTATTGCCGTTTGAATTTGTGAAGCATGCTGCTCCCCTTATATAGGGCAAGTGTGACCCAGATTTAGTCCTTTGACAGAACAGAGTTCTTTCTGGAGAATAGTCTTGCTGAGAGCCTTTGACTGAGATTCTGTCCTGCTAGGCACCCCTTTCGTTCTCAAAGAGCTGCCTGGCAAGTGGGAGCAAAATCACAGCTCCAGGCTGAGCTGAGATTCCCTCCCAGCAAAGAGCTGCCTGCTGGGAGGGAATCTCAGCTCCGTGACAGGCAGCAGCAGATTGCAACCTTCCCTGCTGGCTTCCCTATTGACTTTCTGGGGAAGCAGGCAGAGAAGATGGCAAATGGTGCAATCACATGATTGCAGGGTGCACAGCAGCTGGTTGTAAACATGAACGGGTTGCCAATCACACAGGTGATCATGTGACCACACAAGGGTAGCACTATGTTTTACAAAGACCGCAAGTGCTTTATGGGCTGTACTCCGAGACTATCATAATTTTAAACGGTCGTTAAACAACTAGTTGTAAGTCAAGGAGTTTGAGTAGCATATAAGCATATGTGAAGAAATACTATCCTTCCATATGCAGATGTACGAGTCTGGACGTAATTCTCTGTTTTCATTTACATAATGTATCATTGGTATGTAAAGAAATGATACTTTCTAAGTCTAATTCAAAATGTCGATTTGAAATGTCAGTTAAGTTTAATAATGCCTAGGTTTGAATGTCACTTTTGATTCTTGCAAATATTTTGTTGTTTGTGATTGTTAATAAAGTAAACAATTCTGAATTCATGGCTAAATCTTTTTAAACAGCCTTTTGAAACTGATCTGTTCATGTATTATTGAAATGGGCTAATACAGATACTAATGATGGTATCCCTATTCTTCCTTTTCCTCCTCTTTTTCCAGGCTCCATATTTCCTTTAGATTTTTAAAATAACCCTTTCTAATGAGGATGACTGATACGATTAGAGTAAAGGAGGAAGGTGATACAATGAAATGTTCAGAAGCTGAAATAAAAGACAATACTGCAGTGGAACACTTCGTAAGATCAGAAAGTCAAGAGCAAATTCAAGCAGAAAAAGTTGAAAAATGTACCGATAATAAAAATGATGTACAGGTAAGAGATATGTCTCCCATCTTATTTTTTTTTCATCCTGATATGGTGTATATTGAATGGAAGCAGGGGAAACTATGTAGGCCATTGTGAACAAAAGGCAGGATAAAAAATCTTTACAAATAAATAACATAGAATAAAACACTGTGTCTCTTAATTATTTGAGTCAGTTTTGTTGATGTTCTTAAAATGCATGAACTGTGATTCTCTATTTGTTTGCACCTTTGCTTTAATTTACCCTTTTCTTATTATTGTGCTTTTTAATTTTTTTTAAGTAGGTCTGAAAATATGGGTATACATTTTTCAGAAGGGAAAGATGGGTATATTGATAGCAATATATATTTTGTATTGCTGTGTCGTCATATTAATATACTATCAGAAGTCCAAAACATATTGAATTGATCAACGTTCACTTCAAATATGAAATACATGCTTTTTAAAACCAAAAAACAGGTTGGTTAATTTGAGTTGAATTTAAGCTTTCTACTTCAGAGTTGCTATTCCTAACCAAAGCAGTTTAATTTCATTGGTTTCAGCATTTCTTTAAAAGAATTTTAAGTGAGTGAGTAATCCAAAGAGAATTGTTCCTAAAACCCTGAATGGCTAATTGTGATTGCTTTGATTGCAGCCCTTTTTACTTTTTGATTTTCTGTATAATAGTGTTTTATTCTTCAGCTTTGTCATGTGTGCTTAGTCAAACATCTATTTTTCCCCCATTAATCTCCTTAACGTTTCTGGAATTTTGCATTACTTTTAGAAAAATATTGGGATTTCTTTCTTTTGTGGTAGACCATGTAGAAGGTAAGGTTGATTAGGACCAACTCCTGTAATTTCTGATCTTTTCCATACTCCCGTGCAATTAAAAGAGACTTCACCTTCTTTCCAAACAGTCCTATGTAAACAATAAAATTGGTGAATACTACAGTCCCTTCTTTTTTTTTAAAGAGCTGTCATTGCCAAAAAGTCTAGGGCAGCAACAACTAAGTATTCTGGAATCCATGTTGCCAACACTTTTTATCAACTTCCTTTTCTCTCCCCGCTTCTTCTTCCCAATATATTGGTAGTGACGCAAGAGTCTATGAATGAGTATATTTTTCTTTTATTTAATTCCTGAAGAGCCTTTTGTTACATGCCATTTCAATAAGCATATTTATCTTTGAAAATAACTTTTTTATGTTACAATGAAGAATTCCCACCTGCTTTCTCTGAAGAATGAGATTCTCCTAGACTCAAATTCTGCAGTTCTATTGCTTGATAGCAGTTAAACTACCAACTATCCTCTCTTTATAAGAAATCACTTTCAAGTCATGATAGTGAGTTAGAAATGCAAGAAGCAGAGGAAATTTGCTTATTTCCGAAAGCATAGTATCGAGCAGAGGTAGTATTCAGCCAGTTCTGACAGGTTCCGGAGAACCGGTAGTGATAATTTTGAGGACCGGCAAATATCACCTCTAATTGGCTGACCCTGGCAAATACCACCTCTGATTGGCCGAACACATAGCCATGCCCACCAAGTCACGCCCACAGAACCAGTAGTTAAATTGAATCCCAACACTGGTATCGAGGTAGAGAGATACGGAGTGATGCAAAATACAGGTAGTCCTTGGGTTATGATGACTCATTGAACAACCATTCAAAGTGATAATGGTGCTGAATAAGGCAAATTTACAAATGGACCTGCGCTCACACAATCGCAATTTGAACAACAGGCTTGCAGTTAAAGTAGTTACAGTTTCCCACTATTACATGATCACCATTTGCAACCTTTCCTGCCAGCTACCCGCAAGCAAAGTCAATGGGGAAGCTGGCAGGAGGTCACAGGTTGCTCTGGTAAGTTGCTCTTGTTCCCACCGCTTTTTTCCCCCAAGGAACCCTCAGACAACAGGACAAGTGCAGCTCCAGGTGGGCATCTGCTCACACGGGCTTGCAAAACCTGCCCGCACCATGCTGTAGTGTCCCCTCCCTCAATAAACCTGCATTCATGCCACAGCACCCACCCTCTTTATAGACTGCATTGGTTAGCAGTGGAAATTCCTGTCCCAATTACCACTGATAAGCAAAGATATCTGCTAAGACATAGTCCCTACTTTGTTCAGTAGGGCTTTATCTTAGGTAAATATATATAGCATTGCTGTCTGTCTCTACAAATTGTTCACTGAAATATTTAAAAATGTGTTTTTGCTAATAGACCTTAGTTACAAGTGCTATGGGTAATTTATGCAGTAAAATATAATATTACAGAATATTCACTAGGTCACTATTCTTTGTCGAAATGTTTGAACAATGTTAATTCTAGTCAAAGAAAGTTTTTCTAAGTATGATATTATCTTGTGTTGGAGTCCAGGTGTTTGGTTATATTGGACTACTGATCTTAGAGATCATCCATAACACACTGTCAATTTTTCTTGATAATAACTGGTGCAAATCAAGACTCATTTTATCTGGTGTAGCAGGAGTCTCCAACCCTCAGGCTCGGCCAACTACTAGACCATGGCCTACACACAACCAGGGCATACGAGCAGCGAGCCAGAGCACACGCATGCATGCAGCTCAAGTCAAACAAGCAGCAGAGCATACATGTGCACAGCTCAACTCGCACAAGCAGTGGGCTGATGTGCAAGTACACCTAAACTTACAGTCGAGCTATGTGTGCATGTGTGGTGCACGCTAGCCTGCCACTCATGCAAGTTGGGATGCACATGCATGCTGACCCATTGCTTCGCACGACCTGGTTCCCCCCTTCCTCCCAGCTGGGCCTCCAAGCCACAAAGGTTGTGGACCACTGTGATATGGCCTTGTTTCTGATTTATTACTGAGTTTAAAATTGCTTCTAGTGTTTCTTTAGTGCAGCTATATTCAAATTTTGTCCCATTCTCTTCCTATAAAATTTAATAAAAGTTCAAAGCTTCTGCTTCAGAGGCTTTAATTATCTCTGCAGCTCAGCATGAGAACAAAATAAAGATGTTTGGTCACCAAGGCAACATTATTTCTGATGCCTTCATCTATCAATAGTCCATAATACCTTTCATAAATCAATTCAGCTGTTTCTGTATTTTTCAGAAGTTAAATTTGTTGGCTTAAACTGTTTTAGTGGTGCTTTAGATTCACATTGGTACATAATCAGGTCATTTTTAAAAAAAGGTTTCTTACTGTGCGTGCCAAGCCTGAGACAGTTATTAAAAAGAAAATCCCATCTAACGCTATGAGATGATTTCTGAATAAATAGAAATTTTGCTGTATTTCTATCTGACAGTATCTTATCACACAAGAAAATAGTAAGAATGTACACCTGATAACTTATTATTATTTAATGATATAAAGTCAAAATTGGAAGTCGTCTTTGATCATTGTTGATATGTTCCTTTAGAAATTATGCTTCAGTTCTACATTTTTCATGATTTTCGATATTTATATCTTTTTTTACTTGAGATAATAATAGAAGTACCTATATTGTACTATATAAGACAGTTGTACTGTCTTATATAGTACAATATAGGTACTTATGTAGACAGTTGCACTATATTGTACTGGCATATAAGACAGTTGAATATAGATTAATTATTTATGAATCATTTAGGGCGGGCTATAATATAATTTCCCCAAGCATTCCTAAACAAACAAACAAATAACATAAATATTCAGAGAAGACTGCCTATATTTGAGAAAGTTCAGTATTGGAATCAGGATGACCTTGTGGCACTGTGGATCATCTGTTACCAATAAATACCATTAAGGTATAAATTCTACTTGTAATGATTATGTTGAAACCACTGCCATAAAGAAACACATATGCCTCGCCCGGGGTATTTCTAATGTAAAAAGTGGGAGCATGGTGGCTCTCGCATTTAGGATGTTGAGATGGAGATTAGCAAGCCCATGTTCGAGATCTGAGTCTGCTATGGGGCAAGGTTAAGCTCCCGTCCTTCACTCCAGCCCCTGCTGGGGACATGAAAGGAGCCCCAGAACTGGGTGTCCCCTGGGCCACAGTGATGTCACCAGCTAATCCTTTCATCCTGAAAGTACCTCAGTACCTCTGACAGGAATGCAAGCAAGCAATGTGAAAAATGGTTATCTTATTTCATCTTTTCATCTCTATTACTGTGGCACTTGGATATTTATTTTGCCCAATCCTGTTTTTAACTAATGTGACAATAGAGCATTCTTAGGGGAAACTATATTTCACAAGTAACTTTAAACTGGAGATGAAGTGCTCTGAAAGAAGCAATTGTTCTTGCTTTTCAGTTTTCTGTTGATAGAAAATTTCCTATTCGATAGGGGAAATTATTTGCAAAGTGACAAATTTAATTCCTCCTTCAAAATTCTATCTGTTTCTTATATAAATTATACAGTTACCGTAATGTGTTCCCTTTGTTAGTTGCTTTGGGCATAGAGGCAGGTACATTATGTGTAGGATTCTTAGGAATAGAGTTATTTTTCTCCCTAATGATGTCAACACTGAATGTTTTTTAACACAACTATAGGCAAAAGGGACCACTTAAGTTTGTGATAACTGATGGGCGCTGCAGCATCAGGGAAGATGCATTTTCATTGATTCCATTTTTTGACAGTGGTTATTACTTTGAGCCATTATCTTTGGAGCTGCATTATTTGCTGTCTTGATGAGTTAAAACTGTCTTTCTCCAGGAAACAATACACAGAGTAAAAGCAAGATGTAGGGTTGATTTTGTAACCTTGATTCTGATTCTTGCAGTACTTGTGAGCTAGGTATGCAGTGTTGTATTCAAGTGATTGGCTATATCATTCTGGTGAGGCCAACCCCATGACGTAATGTCTACTTTGATGGTGTCTTGATGAGCTCCATTCCTGGTGAGGACTTCTGAAATCCAGATGGACACTTCTGAGAACTCTGGACACTTAACTCTGCATATTTTAAAGCAGCTAAGATGTAAAAACACTGCCTTATAAAAGCAAGGGTGAAACCTAAAATTGGCTTTATCTTAGTACTAGCTCATTACCTGGCTACGCCCAGGTATAGTATGGCCTGACTCTCTTCCCCCGCTGCCTTCTCACAGCAATTGCCTTCTCAGAGCGGCGGCGAGGCCTGATGCTGCTCTCTGGTGCCCCTTGTGGAGTGCCAGAGAAAATTGCACTCGCTTGCCTGTCAGTGTTGGTGGGTGTCACCACTTTGGCAGCTTTTTTAGGGGGCTCAGACCCCTCGACAGAGTGTGTGACCCCCCCACAGTTATTTGTCTCCAGAGTGTAAGTTACGTGTGTGGCACGTTTGGGCAAGATTGGTGCAACCATTCAAGATAGTCTGCAGTCTAACTTTTCTTTCATTCAAAAAATAATAAATTACAAATAACCCTAAAAGTCTACTGAACTCATTGATCCGGCACTTCCGGGCACAGAGATTCTTTCTAAATGTGTTAATGAAGTTAATTAATGAAGTTTTTTTTATTTCTAATCCTCATCAATGATGTCTGGTATCACATCAGAATTTTACCTTTACCGTATCCAAGTTTTTGTGTGATGTCGATGCCTGCATGAATTCCTGAAGGGAGTTTGGTTCTGAGTTAATGAATGTTTCTCTTTTTTTCATAATTTACTAGATTACTGATGCTTTTATGTGGTTTTTTTTAATCGCATTGATTTGGAAGTAGCATCATATTGTCTTCTGCAGTCTCCCTCTAAAGCGAAGGATATCAAATAACCATTTTTATATTTCCAGCTTTTTATCTGATATCTAATTGATATGATCTACCCCAGGGAGTAAATGACTTTTTGTAGTCTCTCCAGGATAAATGACTTCCCTTTGCTCATTTGAATGCTCAGAAGTGTATTGAAAATGGAACCAGTACTATGAGACTGCTAAATTCATCTGCTTGTAATGGGACAGATTCAGTCAATAGGAATATGACCATTGTAGCAGATCACTGGCAGGATTTATACATTTAACATAAGCCACACTATGACTATGATTTAAAATAATTGTTTCTAAACTATATTTATGTTCTGTAAATTGTGGGGAGTCAGTGACTTGTGGTTTATTCAATAAGGCACATTAAAAAAAAACAATGTTGGGGAAAGCAGCCCATTAAAGCAATTGTGAAACACAGAGACCAGACTACGAAACCAGATTGCTGATGTGCACAACATGGTTAGTGCAGTCTGAATTCAATCATTCACTTTCTCCTGCATAGAGAGAGACTGGGACTTTTGTTTGCTCTAATAACCATAGATCGAGAACAAATTTGGCTTGATTTCCAGTAATAATTTTCATGTCTTCTGTAAAAAAAGTTAGTTTTGTTTTCAGTTACTTTGTTGGCATAGGTGTTTTATATCAGAAGCATACTGAAAATGTCAGCTTCTGTTTTCAGGTTGAGCCTGCTAACAGGTCAAATCAGCTGTTAAAAGTATGAGAAATAGAGATGGGGTTGCTTTTTGTTTTCTTGTATAGTTGTGAGAGATTAACACGCGAAAATTAAGAGGGAGAAAGGGCGTAAAATCAGAAGAAAGATCATTGTGAAAAATTTCACTATTTTGTAACTTATCTCATTCTTTTACCCAATGACAAAAAGCAAAAAATTATTGAATCGAGACAAGTAAAACTTTACATTCAGATGCTTGACAACTGACTCACATTTATGATGGTTGCAGTATCCCGGGATCATGTGATTCCCCTTTTGCGAACTTCTGACAAGCAGAATCAATGGGGAAGCCAGATTCACTTAACAACTACCGTAGGTTACTAATTTAATAACTATAGTGATTCGCTTAACAAATGTGATGAGAAAAGTCATAAAATGGAGCAAAACTCACTTAACAAATTTCTCACGTAGCAACATACATTTTGGGCTCAATTGGGGTCGTAAGTTGAGGACTACCTGTAGTACAAAGAAATTCGCCAGATATGAGTCCGGGTATGGTGAAGGAATATTTAGAACTCCGTGGAGGCCCTTGTGTGCTGTCAGTTTGAAGGCACCTGAATAGAAAAGGTTGTTCCTGCAGGTATTCCAGTTATGTAGCTCAACACTGCTCTCCCTTCCACTGTGCTCTCCCTCCTTGTTCCCTAGGTCATCACCATCTGCCCACCTCAGGCCTGTTATCCCCATCTTGAGCAACTGCCTGCATGCTTGTTTCCATAGCGGGTGTGATTGGATTAATACAGGCTTCCTGCTACTTCTACTTCCTTAGTTTTTGGGAGAACAGGTTCATCTGAAAGGGGAGGAAGAGAAGAATTTGTTGTTGTTAGCTGCGAAGTCGTGTTCGACTCATCAAGACCCCATGGAAAATGTTCCTCCAGGCCTTCCTGTCCTCTACCATCCCCCGGAGTCCATTTAAGCTCGCACCGACTGCTTCAGTGACTCCATCCAGCCACCTCCATCCAGAAGGATAGTAGAGCAATTAGAAGCCATGCATCTGTTTTCAGTTCAATTTTTAAAACAAAATTAAATTTAATTATTAGAGACAGGGCCTGTGGGAGATGCCAAGAAGCATATCCAATATTTATGGGATTTGTTGCTGACTCCAATATTAAACCATTAGTGTCCATCCTATATAATGCAGATATGAATGATGTGGCACAATAGAAGTATAGTCCACCCAAGTATGAAGCTGTTCATTTTATCTAGCATAATAATAATCACAAACAATTTCTTTGTGGTTTTAATTATTCTAATGTCTTGAGATATCCTTGATCCCATTGCCTGCACGCTTGTGTTATGTGTGTGAGAGAGAGAGGGGTTTTATTTTTTTTAAAAAAAGCTATAACCATGTATACTATCCTTAGGTAAGCATTTAGGATTTTTTCCCTCTTTTATTGTATATTGCAAAATTGCATGCCCACTCAGGAAAAATGTTCTGTAGTTCTTAGTTCTTCTTTCAAGTGATCTTTGTGTGAAGTAAAATAGAGGCTAATACCCAGGATTACTCAGCAAGCTTGCTGGCTACTTGGAGTTTTGGTTAGCATTTCTTATTAACAAGCCTGCTTTAGTGTTATCGCTAACTCTTCTGCAGGGGTGGGTTTCTACTGGCTGCTGCTGCCAAGCCGGTCACCCGAACAGATTCGGTCACAGGTGACAATTTTAGCCCTACTGCCCACCCAAACGCTATACTTACCTTCATCTCCTGCTTTCCGAGCCCAGGAGATTGGCGTGGCTGCGCAGATAGCCGCCCCGCAGCTGTGTTTCAGCAGGGTGGCTTCAGGAACTGGCCAGGAATTGCATGGTGCGCACGCACGCAACGTGCATTTGGTGCGTGTTCATTTGGAGCACGCACGCAATGTGCGTTTGGTGTGTGTCGTGTGTTCGTTTGGCGCACGCACGCATGCAAAACGCATGTGCAGCGAACTGGGTGGTAACCCAGTTGAAACCCACCCCTGCTCTTATGTGCGAGCAGATCATTAAGTGTGGAAGGAGAATTAACAGATATTTATAGATTATCCATCAGAATACATAGATGGAGAAACTCATGCCTAGTTTTTGTACTGTGGAAATATGACTGAAGCAATTTCTCATTCTGAATCTATCACTTTCTTGAATAAATGTATGGGTTTCCACATTTTTATTAAGCATCTGCTAGGAACAGTGCTATTTCACATTGTTTCTGTGGAATTCAAGAGCGTATATATGAAGTGCCCATATGATTTTCCTTGCAAGCACTCTTAAGTAAAAAGGGCAACAATTATAAAGTGCTTACAAATATTACAGTCAGTGATTCAGTCTCTTCCCTTAGGAGCAGGAAAAGATGTAATTGAATGGTGGGGAGAGATTTTATGGTTCACACAACGGTAGTTTTGAGACTACACTTCAGAGCATTTTTCACATTGGGGTAGAACAGTTCTAAATCTCTAAGTGTGCCTGATGACTATAGCCTTAGTGGTTAATTTAACCTATCCAAAGATGGATTAGTTCAACTCCTGTAAGCATAACAATGCTCCCTAAAGATGGAGGTATCATTGAATAATATAATGAAAGGAAATAAGAATAGTGTCTATTTTCCAGAAAGTGGTAAAAGGTTAAAAAAAAACAAAACCAGCTCAGTAGCCTTGTCATTTAGAAACTGGACATTACTGGTGGTGGTTGGCACAGATGAGCAAATGTTTTAAATTTTCAATTTCAGATTATTTTATCAGCCTCCTTACCTGTCAAAATTGAATAGGTAAAGAAGCAGGAATCTTTTCTCTGTGTCTGGAGCATGTTCCGTCTCACAAACCATAACCGTTTCGGAAGTCTATTGGTTTTTCAGTGTCCAAGCAAAACTCTTGCCAAGGATTTGGCAACGTGTCTGTCTCTCTCTCTCTCTCTCTCTCTCTCTCTCTCTCTCTCTCACACACACACACACACACACACACACACACACACACACCACATGTCCAATCCCAGTAGCAAAGTCTTGGATGTTCTTTTATTTCCTCGTGGGATGGATCATCCTGTAACTAACATGAAATTGCTTTCGTTCTACTGTGCACACCAAATGCCTTCCACAGCCAGTACCTGACATTTAATGCAAATTCTCTTCTGTTGTGCTCACCATTCAGCGGCCAGTGCAATCTTTTGGACAGACAGGAAAAAGGTCAAAGGTACAGTAGACATGTGTGCTGTGCTGGCATGCTAAGGGTAGTCTTCATGCTTGATGGAAGCATGGCTGTTTATTGAAAATTAGTTTTGTTCTTACTTTCGTTGGCAACCAAAGTGTATTTTTCTGTTTTTTGGATTTATGATTTGCCTAACTGTTTGCTTTTGCTTGGCCTTTATATTTTTGATGGCTTGATGTTGCTAGACAGCGAAAACAGTGCTGCTTTTTGCTTCAACCTTTTTTTTAAATTAACTGTAGTTTGCTTTTTGCTGATATTGTGATGACTTCGAAGCTTAAATGGGCATCAGAGTTTTATTTTTCTTTTTTGCTTTTTTGGGAGTGTTTTTGCCCCCAAATAATAAATTACTGTGTGTTGAAAGTCATTGACATCCTAAGCAGTTTTGTTTTGTAGCTGACTGCAAGATAACTAAAGAAAGTTACTGTGAACTGTAGTTTTTAATTATAAATACTTTTCTTTAGTCAAGTACAAAATTAAAGCTAGTTCGGAGCCTGGCTGTGTGTGAAGAATCTCCTCCACCTCCCACAGCTGAAATTTCACAGGACATCCAGGTAAAAATAAAATAGTTTTGAGGTCTCTTACTTTCATTTTTGTTCTGTAAAAATGTTTGGGAATGATCTGAAAGGTGGGGGTGGGAAATGCAATAAGTTGTATTATTTGGAGCATGCTTGAACTTTAAATATTTGACTTGACAATTGTTAAAATATTTAGAGCTGATTTGCATTCATGTGCTATCCCATGTGACTACCCCAAGATAATGAAAAATGTCTTCTTATTTGACTTCCTGATTGTCTTTTACATTCAGTTGTGTGGTTTAAAAGATAATATACTTTGGAATATTTATGTCTGGGATTGGTATCAAAATGTAGCACTACAACTTTAAAAAAACAATTGCATTATACAGTACACTACAGCAGCTTTAGAATAGAAGCAATGGTATCAATCAGAGTGAATTTCACTTACAGTACGTTGTAGTGAAACTTCCCTTGGCATTAGCATCTACACCATAACATTGTGAACCTATACAATATTTCACAAAAAAACAAATTATAGTTTGCATGATATTTAAAGAAGAGTCCTACATATAAATTTGTTAAGGTTGTGGCTCTTATTTGAGCAAATACATTTGAATCATAGACCTTTGTTTTAGTTTTATTAAATACAAATTTGCATCATCTTTTTCTTGTACCTTGTATTAAGCACTGGCTATAAACTGATTATTTTAACACAGTCTTCCAAAACTTGAATGTGTTAAGTATTGTGTATATTCTTTTTATTCTGATAGCTTCAGTATCAGAATTAATTTATTTTTTTCTATTCACTATAAAATTAGAATGCTGTTAGTTAGTTGGCAGAGTAATATGGAAAACTGGATGTATGCTTTTACGACGTGTATATTTTATTTTAATATTAAGTTTATGAAGAATATGTAGGAATCATTTAAAAGAGCAGAACAGTATTTTTAGTATTTAAGTGCAGGGTCAGATAAATAATTACAGATGTTACAAAATTATTTTAACTAAATGAAGTATAATAGAAAAGATTAAACTTTGTTAAGCTTATTAAGATTCATCTGATTATTTAAGAGATATTAATTTTGAGAGAGTAAGATGTTCTCAGAAGCCATCTGGATAATTGGATTTTTGAAATCACATTTTATTTGGCAGAATAATAGAATTTTGGTTTCCAGGATTCATTTTTCATATACCTACTAGAAATAATTTTAAGATTAAATTCTGAGTGACATATCATCCAGTCCAGTGCCCTGAATAATCAACTGATAGGGCTTCTATTTTCCTCAGCGATAAAATGAAATATAGCTATATTGGAATGCAGTTGTGCTTTATTTATTTATTTTAATCAGTATGCTTCAGGGTAATTATGCAGAAAATGTATATTCTTATATTTTTTGAATGTCATCCTTAAGGTGTTTTTTTTTACTTCCAGTGAAGCAATAGTACTTATATAGAACTACCTTTTCTTATACTATTCATTTATATCAGCCTTCTACAACCAGGTCTCCTCAACTGAGGTGAATTTCAAGTTCCAGAATTGTCAGCATGGCTAACCTGGCCAAGAATTCTGGAAGTTAGTCTTCATCATGGGAAGTTTCCATGTTTGATGCAACTGATAATCAGTCTTATAGAATGATTTAATTTCTAAACAGCTTCTCATGTTTTCATATGTTTCTATATTGGTTTTAAACTTTTTTTATTGGATCAGTTTAGCTATTGGAAGCTGCCAGAGTCACTTAGGCAAATTTATCTAATTCCTTCTAGTGGCAAAGATCTTATTACATTTTCTCTTAAAAATGATGTGGTCCCTA
Source organism: Aparallactus werneri (assembly GCA_032468035.1). Classification (NCBI taxonomy): domain Eukaryota; kingdom Metazoa; phylum Chordata; class Lepidosauria; order Squamata; family Lamprophiidae; genus Aparallactus; species Aparallactus werneri. The sequence continues at coordinate 15,572 of JANHFQ010004323.1, forward strand.
ATCGATGGGACCTGTAATATACTCTGTCTTCCTGTCCTGCTGGGCCAAGTAGATGTAATAGGGTTAGGAGAGCCTGTCTTTCAAACAGCCTGGTCCCAAGCCATGTAGGTCTTTAAAGGTTAAAGCATTTTGAATTGCATCTGGAAGCAGATTACTGTAGTAACCAAGGTAGCTCCTACAATATAGTTCTGTCCACTTTGAACTGATAGACAGTATATAAATTTGCTCTGTGAAATCAGCAGACTTGGACATTCGTCCTTTTAGCATAACTATGATTGACTACATGTTAAATGAGATAAGCTTCCTCTTTAGACTCTTGATGTCATCCTGGTGTCTATCCTTTTGTCAATTACAAATCCTAAAATCACTTATTTGATAGCAAGAATATGCTTTCGTCTATTTCCTTACAAATAAGGTACTCTACCTTAAAATATTTATTAAACTGAGATTCTGATCAGTAAAATTTAGTATTTATTTACTTTTTCTAGAACAATCCAGACCATGAAAAAAATGATGATCATTTTAAGTTCCAGTTTCTGCTCTTCTAGAAAAGCCACGTACAGGGAATCCTTTTGCCGTTTATATGCAGCTATGATGCCTTCTTATAAAAACGTTTTGACAACTGTGATACAATAGACTAGAAGTTTTAGATCATGAAATTCCCAATGAATCTTAATTTTTGCGTAATTTTAAGTGTTTCTAAAAAAATTAGAAAACCGTACATTGAGAATTGTTCTCTGATAAATCTTTTCTCTTGTATTTATATTGGAGCAGCCAGTACTTGAGTAGAAAACAAAGTTATACATATCAGTTTCAATCCACTTTTCATCACTTCTGTATTATTCTGCAATTTTTAAAGCACCAATAAGAAAATTTACATTGGCTGTGGAATTTCTTCGCATTTTGCATTTTATTTTCCAAATTTTAAGGTGATACTACAGCACAAAATCTTAAGAAGTGTATCATTGAAAAAGCAACTATGGCAATTTGGATATGAAAATGTGGACAAAATGAAATGCTTTGATATCACATGGAAGAAATTTAAGGAGGAGGTTGGTCAAAATTGAGACATTTGTCCATTGTCTTTTTACAAAATTTTGGAAAATCACTTAGTGTGATGGACTTATGGCAATCTCTTAGTAGTTTGCTAAATTTCAGGAAGTATAATAGTTGAAGAGACTAATGTATAAAATCTTCTGGCTTGCTGGGTATTTGAGTCTTAAGCTTAAAGGAACCAAAAAGGCTACTAAATAGAAAAGTGTAAGAAAGCAAAACTTTTCACCATGTAATCTTTAAGCATAGTATTGTCTTCAGTCACCCAACTGGCTCATAGTTGGCTTATGATCATGGTTTATCTCTTATTATTTCTTGTTCACACGTAATAAGCATCATTTGAATAAAGCAAAACTAATCTTACCTAAATCTCCTCCCACCTAAATGCTAGGAGGAGGGCAAAATGTGGGACCCTGTACATTCAAAACATCAACTATGGTTCTTAAGGTTTACCTGCCTTTGCTAGGTATCAAATCAATAAGATAATAAATAGTGATTGTACATAAATAATGAGTGGTTGTACCTCATTCTTTATTAGCTGATTAATATTCTTGTAGATATTTTTAGATATTAATACTTTGTAGAAATAGTTCCACAATAAATGTGTGATGCTTACATGGATATTTCTTGGCTTACGGACTTACATATATATATATGTGTGTGTGTGTGTGTGTTTTTTCTGAGGTTTTCACGGGTGTTTTTATGTAGGTCTTCAGTTATTTGGGTTTTCTCCTGCATAAAATTAAAAGTATCTTGGCGACGTTTCGAAAAATCACTGCCTTGGAAACTTAAATTACTTTTCTTACGTGTGGAGGCTTCAGTCCTATAAGACACACATTCCCATTGAGGTAGATTTTATAAGATCTGAAGACAAACTAGAGTATCTCTTCAGAGCATATAAATCTAAGTCAATGGAACTATACTTCTTGTTAAGTTAGAGTTAAATTATTAAAGTTGATTTTGTTTTGTCAGATACTGCAACCTAAACAACATAGCATAGATATTTCAAAGTGATTTGCATCTTATTACTAAACCTTGTGTAGTGTTGGAATTGGAATACACTCTGGAGTTGGACCAAACCCAAGGAAGCCATCTGGTTCCTAGACATCTTCTCTGCCAGGGATAAAGGCTTCTGTGGAATTTAGATTTATTTTTCATGAAAGCTGGTTTATTGTTTATGAATGAAGATTAAAAACAAGTTCTGGTTATTAGGTATGCCTAGTTCAAATTAACTGACCATGTGTGTGTGTGTGTGCGGGTACGTGTGCGTGCATCTTTGAGTCAGTTTTGATGGCTACTACCTGGTTTAGTCCCTGCAGTTTTCTTGGCAAGGTTTTTTAGAAGTACCGTAATTTGCCATTGCCTCCTTTCTAGCACCGAGAGAATGACTGGCCCAAGGTCACCCAGCTGGCTTTGTGGCTCCTGGTTTGTAGCCTGATGCTTTAACTTCTATACCAGACTGGCTCTCAGTTGGCTTATAATCATGGTTTATTTCTTGTTCACACATGATAACCATCATTTAAATAAAATAAAACTAATCTTAGGTAAATCTCCTTCCAGCTAAATGCAAAGAAGTGTGGGAGCCTGTACATTCAAAACATCGATTGTGGTTCTTAAGGTTTACCTGCTTCACATTAAGCTGTTGTTTAATATTGCATGGAAGCTGGCTTTCTTTGAAAATTTAACTTGGGGGTAATTTTATAGGAAATAGTAGCAATACTGTTTCTTGAATCATTTGCCCATTTCCTAGGCATATGAACTTAAGGGAATTGCATTTTAAGAGGCTCAGAATCAGTTATCTCAGATTGGCCTTTTGGTTTGCAGCCAAATGTTAGGGTTTTTGTTGTTGTTATGCCTGTAGACTATTTAAACAGACAGTTGTTTTCTTTACAGGATACCTTTCTTAGGGGAAAAATTGTTAATTTTACTCTTTAACAGGAAAAAAATCAGATCCAGCTAACACAGTTATTTGAAAAGGAAGAGAAACCCTCGAAAGATGAAGCTGAAAAGGAGAAGTCTGATAAATTACCCAGGAAAATGTTATCAAGAGGTTTGCTATACATTATCCTCTTCTTAAATTGCATGATTTGGGCTGTAGGTTTAAAAAGAACCTGGAGGTTGTTAATATTTATCATAACGCCTCTTCTTTATATATTGGTAAGTTGACTCACAGAAGAATCTCCCAGAGATGCCTAATTAGTGCTGAAAGTCTATAATCCCCTTATCCTCCTGGCAAATAAAGAGTTGGTTTAGCTGAGCAGGTAGGCTATTTTAGACCCAGTTTTCTCTGGGAATTGCATGCTCAGAAGTAATTGGAGTGTGCTACAATTTAAAAAGGAAGACATACGAACACTGGCATATCATCCATATGAGATTTCTAACGTGAGACAGGAGACATTTTTGAAATGTGATCTTTTGGGAGATAGAAATGTCAACATTAATGAATTTCACACATTGGCTTAAGTGATTCTTTTCTTTCAGTAAGTAGATTAGCGTTCATATGTTTCACTTCAAACTTCCTTCCAGGGTGGAGTGAGCACCCTGTGGCTCCATCTTTGCAACCTTGGAAATATTGTTGAAAACCAACTGACCTCTTTCCCACTACTCTGAAATGCAAAATACATGAATATTGCAGAATAAACCCTACAATGGGCCTGGCATAATGAAAATAATAGACCCATTCTCCTGGCCTGCTCACTTGTTTTACAGGCCTTCACCATCTGAAGGGTTATTGAGAGATCTGTGTCGGGAGGCAAAGAAAGAGAGGTTTTTCTCTCTTCTCCTCACTCCCCCCTCATATTTTCTGTTAATAGAGAAGCAATCGACTATCCATGCCAGTGTGCCATTAAACTTTCAGACTTTGTCATCCTAGCTGCTATTCTGTAAACAGGAGTCCTAAAATATTAATGCCTTGGTCTTATTGAAAGAATTAATGCATTCTCTGTAACTGTGGATTTATTTTTATTTTAGATTCTAGTCAAGAATATACAGATTCAACTGGTATAGATCTACACGAGTTTTTAGTTAATACCTTGAAAAACAATCCCAGGTAAACAAGTGGCCATGATGTTCATGTTGAAATAATGTATATATTACAGAATTTTTCATTCATTTTCCTTTGGTCTATTTGTAAATTTTGCTCTATCATTGGACAGTTTATTGGAAACATTTGAAGTCGTTGTTCTGCACATTGTTTTTCAAAATGTAATGGAGCACCTAACATTTTTATTCTATCTTTTGAAGCATTCATAAAGCTCTCTTGGCTGTTCCTGTACAGGAACAACACTGTTAAATGCAGAAACGTTTTCAGAAATCTATTTAATTGAGGTCTAACTTCATATAAGCATGAGCTACAGTAGCCATATTTAGAAATGACACAAATTATGGTTTAGCACAAGAACAAAGTCACAGGAGTAGGTACTTATTCTTTGCTTCTTGTGTGGTTGTGAAGAAAGTGTCTGGGAGCTTTTGATTCAATTTTACATTAACTGCAGCTTGCACCAGAAATTGTGGCAAATAGCTTTAAACAGAAGTGTATGATATTAGTTTGTTTTCTTCTAACCTCTTAGGTAAAATCAGTTGCCATGACTGCATTCAAAGGCAGCAATTGTGGTTGGCTGCAAACTTGCCTGGAGGCATGTTATTTTTTTCCTTTGAAGCAGTGCAGCTACAAATCATTGCCTGCCTGTGGTTTGTTGATATGGTAACATGGTAGGTTGATGACTCATCCAAAGGCAGCAGTATACTTCTTGCAAAAATAAGAAGCTAGAAGTGGAATTCAGAACAAACTAAAGCTGTAGATTCAGTTTCTTGCTTGTCTAGGAAGAAACCATTCTGTTGCATTCAAATAAGATAACAACCACACAAAATAAGCCATAGTACCTGGGGACAGACCACCATACATATCTGAACTTAAGCAATTCTCTGATATCCTGTCCATTTAAGAGCATGCAATTTATCAGGGAGTAAGTCTCAAATTACTGCATCTTGTCCTTCTCAAAATAATCTTGAGTTTAGGAAGAGACACTACCCACAACTTCCAAGTATCTTGGACTCTTACTCCTAATCTGTCCTTTATCTTCGCCCAGAAGACCAATGGTGGGAGATGCCCTCTAGTATATCTGGATGACATGAAATTCCTTGTTCCTGGCTAGTAAGATAGACAAGAATCCTTGCTTTCCTTTTGGAGATATTTTGACTGATTTTATATTTTTTTTAAAAAAATAGGTATATTCAGAAAACAGTCAATTTGCCTTTTTTTCTCTTTTTTATAAGTACAGTTTTAGTTTTTCTGTCATTTGTTTCCATGTTTTTTGTCGCCATGGAATTTAGAAGGGAATTCTGGACATTTTGAAGAGTTTATATGATACAGCTACCTACTGTGTATGAGCAGTGGTTAGAATGCAACATTGCAGGCTAACTTTGCACTCTACTGCCAGGAGTTTGATTCTGACCGGCTCAAGGTTGACTCAGCCTTTCATCCTTCTGAGGTCAATAAAATGAGGACCCAGATTGTTGGGAGCAATAGTCTGAGTCTGTAAATCGGGCTGTAAAGCACTATGAAGTGGTATATAAGTCTTAAGTGCTATTGTTAGTGCTACCTGAGGGGAAGACTACATAGTATTTAACTCAGTGGTGACCATCTTCCTGAAAGAGAAGAGATGAAAAAAGTTTTAGACAAAGCCCTATGGAATGCCCAGCTTCTCCATCTTGTCAACTTGGAGTTGCCAAAAGCAATCCTAGCATATCTGCCCCATGTAGTAAATAGGTGCATGTGACGTGTATGCATCTATTTATGCATGTATAATATGCATATCATTCAGAATCCATATGCCAAAAAGCCTAGGGCCAAAACAAACACAGACACACATTAAATGGTTTAATAATGGCTAATTAAAATTATTTACTTGTAAAATAATTGTACAGCAACCAAACAGGACAGGTATAGACTTCAACAGATAGTTAGGCCTGCAGAAAAAGCAATTGCAAACTATTCCTATTCCGTTCTATTCTATTCTATTCTATTCATTCTATTCTATTCTATTCTTCTCATTAGCAAAATTACTGCTTATAGCGAATTTTCTGTTTCTCACACACAAACATCCTTACCCGTTCAGATATTCATGCTTTGCGATCAATGCTACTACCATTTGATTTGATTTATTGATTTGTATCCCACCTTTATTATTTTTACAAATAAACTCAAGATGCGAACATATCCAATACACCTTCCTCCTACTATTTTGCACCTTTACTGATTACTTAAAGAAAAAACCCTAATTTTTGCCTATTGCCTTTGTGTGCCATAAAATGATAAAAGTTCTTGTGGTCAAAATTTACCTTTTCCCGATCTTTTGCATAGACTTCTTATTCTACTGCTAGGGTTTAATTAGCCTTTAATTAATCTAAACAGAAAATAAGTTACATTAATTTTTTCTGCAGAATTTCTTTCTCTCCCTCCCTCCCTCTTTCATTCTATAATATGTAAATATAACATGACGATCATGTAACAGCAACAGTACTCATTGTTAGAAGAGTCAGTGAAATCTATCTACAAGTTTTGTTTAATAAGCATTCCTTTATACAAGATTAGGGTTACAGTTGACAGATTTGGGTTAATCAAGGATAACTTATTTTATCCCCACAATATTCTGGGTTATTTGTACAACTGGCCCAAAGTGGCAAAAATACTCAGAACTGAGCAGTCATTAAAGTCCTTAGGGGGGGAAATGTGATAGTTTATTTGAACTTGCTCAAGGCAAACAACGCAGATTATTCTTGCGAGCCACCTAAACTATCTGAAATCAAAGGAGGTGCCAAGTGCAGTCCAACCATGAAAAGCATCCTTAATATTGTTACATTGACATTTGGTATAATTATTTTATTATGGAGAATATATTTGTTTAATATGTTTACAGACTCTGAAAGTATGTCCTACTTGACTCCCCGCTAACGAATGTTATATTTTGCCTTCCAGGGACAGAATGATGCTGCTGAAATTAGAACAGGAAATCTTAGATTTCATTGGGAATAATGAGTAAGTGTCATTGGATGACGGGTAATTATAGCAGATGTGCTGAGGCTTATGTCAGCCTAAAACCTGCTTGCTTCTTTTCAGAATCCCACGAAAAAAATTCCCCCCAATGACCTCGTACCATAGAATGTTATTGCACAGAGTAGCTGCTTATTTTGGACTGGAGCACAATGTGGACCAGAGTGGGAAGTCGGTGATTGTGAATAAAACCAGCAGTACCAGAATGTAAGTTGCTGTTCTTTTTTTTTTTTTAATTCAATTCAAAGAGTTGAATTGAAGCTTATGACCAAAACAGGACAATTACAGTATCTGCATGAAAATGTATCCTTAATTCTGTAAGAATCACAATGATTACAGAGTTTTCTTCTGTATTTGGAGAAAGAAAGAAAAAAGCCTATCCATTCTATCTCTAAAAATATATCCTGTTTTCATTGTGTAAAAAATATATATATTTCTGAATTACAGTAATTTGCTTCTAGAAAATGACACATATTTCTTTAAGGAAAAACTTCGGCACGTGAATTGGATATCGCAGTACAGGCACAAGTTTTGCCTCTGTCTTTTTTTTTTAATTAGCTAAATTGGACTTTGCAGAAAAGCAGAATCTGGTAATTACTGACTCCTTGGAGTGACTCCATTTCAGTACTCCCATTAATTGTGTTGCATTTCAATATCCAGCCCATCCTTCCCCCCGCTGCTTAGTTGGAGCAATGAACTAGGGAACCAAAAGTTCTATTTAAAATTTAATGTAACAAGATGCAGCGGATAACTGCATCTATTTGTTATAACCCTCTGCATGAGGCGGTTTGGAAACAGCATTGTGGCAGCTGTCGATGGAAGTTTTTGGAGAGCAAGCTATATTTAGAATACTTTCACGCCAAAGACAATCTCAGCTGGAATCTGGAAGGCCCAAGTATAATTAGCAGGCATTTCCTTGAACCAATAGACAATGTAAATTATTTAAAGGTTTTCAATGTTCTTATTTTATATCTCAGGGATTTAAAATAAGAATTTAGTTAGAAAACCTTGGCAATCTAAAACCCAACTTACCTTTTCCTCATAGGGAGATTCCCCGCTCCAGTGCCGGTCTGTGCTGTTAATGACATCATCAACCCAGTGCACACTGGGACGACTCAGTGGAGTGGAGTGGTGATGGCAGGGCAGTAAATTCAGGGACCTTTAAGAAAAAAATGAGGTAAGACAGTCTAAAGGTTTTCCGAAGTGCCTGCTAATTACATTTTGGCATCCAATAATTCTTAGGTAGCATTTGAGAATTATTTCATCCTTTTATAATCCAATTTGAGAATTAAAAAGAAACTTGATCCTGCTTTTTTGCAAATCTCTCAAGTGTGCGAGGACATATAATTTTGTATGGTTTTATGGACCACAATCATAATTATTTTTAACACCTTAAAAGGGTTTACCAAAGTTTCTTGGTATCCTGGAAGTTGGATGCTTAAAAGGTAAAAGTATCTCATGATTCCATTAAAAGTAGCACTCTGCAATTGTAGGCATGTACGGCTTTGTTTTGAAACCTTTCTTTCCCCTAAAACATTCATTTCTCTGCTTCCATGTCTTTCAGCAGTAGCCAAAAATTAAAGAATCCACAGAGAAAAAAACATTTTAAAATGTGATAATAAGCAGTGTATATCCAAAGTAAGGCATTGAAAATAGAATTAGCCCAGATTTATCACCTTTCGCTTCATTATTGAACATTCATCTTCATGAAGATGAAAATACAAATAAATTATTTAGATCACAAGATTTAATTATCAGTAAGACAAAAATGGCATCCTTTGAGAGGCTCCTCAAAAGATCAAACCCACCTTAGCAATTCCAATATCTTCAAATAAGTAGTATTGTTCTAGTG